>JAJOOH010006324.1:0-63652 GCA_029582605.1 Solanum gracilifrons | reverse complement strand
AATTACTCTCCCCCCCCCCCCCCTCATTTCATTATTTTCCAGAAACAATTTCACTCCTTCTCCCTCATTTCGCGGCTAGGGTTTCACAGTTTTCTTCGTGGCTGGGTTTCAAAGTGGATATTCGTGGTTGTAGGTTAGTAAATATTTTTTCTAATTTTATTATTTTTTCAGTACACAACTCTCGAAATTGATCTTAGCGTAAACGGGTATTTTCTTAGTGTCATGATGGGATGATGGTGTGTTGTGAAATGGGGCTTTGAAATTCTTTATTTAGCATTCTATTCCGTGCTAGCCGCTACGACGGGGATTTTGTCGCTCTGGCGGGGACACTGCATCGGGGTGAGGGCCGCTGTGGCAGGTTCGACGCGACTTAAGGTCGCAAATATAGCCCTAAACGACCTTATTATGCACTTTTCGACTACTAGAGCTAAGGAATGGACCCCAGGCGACTCTTAACAGTTTTGCACCATTCTTGAGGCTAAAGGTAAGCTTTTCACTCCCCGAATCCGTTTTTCGATCCGTAGAACATAATAGATTGGGTAATTATCGATGGGGGAGGGTTTTGATATGGATTCTATGGTGGAAACAACCCTATTTTGAATACTTGGGATCATGAGTTTGATCTAGGGTTCATAGAATTGTTAGTAATTCAGGTAATTAGTGATTGTTTGTTGATTCCCGTGTTATTATTATTGTTTGTAGACCAAGAACAAGAAGAACAAATTCGAAAAGGGAAGGATCAAGTTTCTTAGGGTTTCAAGCTTGTTTCGAGGTAGGTGATGGTTGTGATTTTATATTGGTGTGATATATGTTTGTTAATTGCTCATTATAATGCATGTAGGTATGCAAATGTTGCATTATTGATCACCCTAATCGTAAATGAGGATAATTGAATAATTGTATGCCGTGAATCACCTCTTATTGTATGATTGTGAGAATATATATTGTGATTGTGATTGTGGTTTGTTGAATGAGCAGGTGTCACGATCTGACACATTAACTGGGATCGGTTGCCACGTTCTGACATAAATATGGGATCGGCTGCCACGTTTAGGCATAAACATTGGATCGAATACCACGTTTTGGTATGCTAACAGTTTGGGTGTGGGTTCCATGAGAGGACCATTGAATTGGGTTCTGTGAGAGGACCATTTAATTGTGTTGTGTATCTACTTGTGATGATTGCGTTCATAACTAATGATAATTGATATTGGAAGACTGTATGTTACTCTAAATTGATAACCAATGTGTACTATTGAGAATGTGGGATGCTTCATTGATCCTGAAAAGATGACTAATTATATTGTATATGTTTGGTATATGCCTATTCTATAATGTTGTGGTTACTTGCATGTGTTTCACTTATTGGGATAGCCGCGTGATCCTACCAGTACACTGTGGTTGTGTACTGATACTGCACTTGCTCTTTCTTTGTTGAGTACAGGGCATCTTCAGGTGGTTAATGAGCGTGATCAAATTCAAGGGTGAGCCAGTTCTTTTAGGCTGCCATAGATCTTTCTTGTTTAAGTCCACTCTTTTCGGACTCAGGCTATTTCTTAAAGGTGTTTTTTAGTTTTGGGGTTGTACCCCTTGTTCTTAGACTTGTCGTTAGTAGAGTTTAGTACAATGATTTTCAGGTTCTAGGGGTTGTTCTTCCGCATTAGTTTGGTTAGTTAATTCTTTAAACCTTTGGAGTTTATGGAAACTCCGTATTTTTATAGTCATTTAAACCTGCTTCTGTATCTTTAAATGCCTTAGTTTTCACAAAATTTAGTTGTTTGGGTTGTAGTACTGGTTCTCCAACCGGAGGGTTTGTGTGGGTGCCAATTATGACGGTTTGGATCTTGACAAATGACCTCCTTTTCATTCCCAAAAACTTAAGCACCATCAATATAAGGTATCCATCCAATTTGCAACATAAATGAAAGTGAATAATTAAATATCTAAATTAAAGGTTAAAAAACCTATAAAAACCCCCCTAAATATCTTCTAAATAAATATATTATTACTAAAAAATAAATTAGATTTAAAATTTTCTTCTACTAAATTTGAAATCGCACCGTATAGTCCTACATTGGGGTAAAACACTCCCTAACAAAGAAAATTCAATATTCAGGAGACTTGAACCCGATAGCTCTATTTTAGAAAATAAAATAAATCAAAAGGATAAGAGTGATTTGCAGATGTTATATAGAAACTAGATTCAAATTAATTTGATAAGGTCTTAAATTGTGAAGGTTAAGGCCCCTTTTTTAATAATCAAAGGAGGTTTGATACGGAATCTTGAAATTATAGATTCACATTTAATATGTGAAAGATTATAACAAGATTTTCTACAATCTACATATTGTAGCATTAGTAATTACCCATAATTAAAAATCCTAACGAACACGTACACAAAAAAAAAAAAAAAAAAGTGAATCTAAAATGGTTATTTAATATTCATAATAATTTGTGTCTTTTTTTACTTGTCAAATTTTTACTTGGTATATCTATTAAGAAAAAATTGTTTGGTATAGTGAGTTTATCATTATACCCCATTAATTGATAAGATCACAATTATCTTTACTCATAGACACTCTTGTACTTATGACAACAATTCTTGGGGGTATTTTAGTTTTCCGCATTTCATACTCATGAAAGATTTAGCATTTGAGTTTTTCTACTTGTCGTTTATCTTTTATCCTTATTTATTGAATTAAATTGGTAAAACTAGTGGATTGACTTGCCTATTGATTGGGAACATAAGTGCCATCACGACTTGTGAATTTGAATCGTAACAGTTATTATAATCTCCCTAAAATTATTTGAAATGTAGGGGTTAGTTTAGGCCCCTCAAATTTTTATTAAGTTGCAAGGGGTTATAACCCCAACTATTTTTTTAAAAAACACCAGCAATTGCTGAATAACTCCACTAATTCAGGACCCGTTTGACCATAGATTTTCCAAGTAAAATTTAGAACTTTTTTTGACAAATTGTGTTTGTCCATACAATTTGTCATTATTTGACAAATAACCTAAATTCTCAGATACTAGAAAAAACTAGTATTTGGGCTAAATCTCATTATTTAGGAGCTTTTAAAAATAAAAATTCTACACTAAACTTTTATCATTTATAAAAACATCCTCTATAGTAGTTGTTTGCGTTGTATTACATAATTTTTATGTGAACACCAAAGCAGTGATGAAATATTCAGTGAATATGAAAGTGATGATATGGTTGTTGATGAAAATGATGAACAATCAGTTCATGGTAACAAAGTCACTTGCTTTATCTACTTTACGATATATGAAATGATGCTTGTTGCACTCACTCCGAACTACCACATTGCTCTAGTGTCATGAACACTACTTGTAATTTGTTGCAACGAAGGTCCAATAGATTTGTTGTGTAAGTACTGATAGTTTTTAAAACTTTTGGGTATAAATAATATTTCTTAAATAAGTGAAATATGTTTCCCAAATACTATGATCAAACACATGGTAAAATTTCATCCAAATTTTCACCCAAACAATATTTGGTAAAAATATTAGGGACTCTATGGCCAAATGCTAGCTTATTTCCCCTCTGAGCTCACTCATACAAACCCATTTCTCTTTCTAAGCTAGCAGTCCCATTTCTCTCTCACTCTCTAAGCTCACTCTAGCTCTTCTCTCTCACCCTCTCACTTTGCAGTTGTCATTTCTCACTGTCGCAACTCCCCTCTCTCACGCTAAACTCATTTAGTGAGATTTAGGTTTTGGCATTCAAATTGTTTTGGAACAAACAGAGCTCTTCATCTCGTAGCTCTCTCATAATTTCGATTTCGTCAAGTTTTGGGACACGCATCTTCTCTCCAAGACTTGGATTAATGGAAAGAAATCACCTTGTATTTTGTTATTACTATGCTACTGTGCAGGAGTACTTGTCTAGAGCTGTCCAGGAGAGCCTCAGCTAAATAAATATTTCTATTAGAATAGAAAGACTTAGGTTAACAGAAAGAAATCACCTCTTGTTTTGCAACCAATGCTTCTCTGTCTCGTTATGTCTGTTGAGGTAAGTAGAAACTAATTCATCAATGTAATACCATATGATTAAACCCTATTATTAAATTAGGGCAATTTAGTCATTAACTTTAGTTAAAAGAAAAAAGAGGAGGAGTGGGCTTTAGCCCCATCTCACGTGCAAGTTGAACCCGTTCAGTCTTCCTCCTCCCATTTATGCAGCAGTAAGTAAAAAGAAAATAAAAATGAGGAGCTCTTCTTGTTCTTCGGTGACTGAACGAAGAAAGGAAAAAATTCAAGACCTTGTTTCATAAGTAAAGAGAGAAGTAGAAGAGAAAGGTAAGTTCCTAAACTTAGTTTATAGATTTGATTTGTATATTCTATGGCTATACAATTGGGTTGAGAGTTATCAAACATTAATTTAAAAAAATAGAAGAATTTGTTAAATTTTCATGAACAGGGGAAGGCATTTAATGATTGGAATATAAAATTGTTGTATTTCGACATACAACAAAGAAAAGATATTGGACAACAAGATAATTTTGGCTGTTTAAAGCACAAATTTGAATAATTTGGAAAGAACTTTGAATGAAATAAGGATCTGGTAAGTTGGTAATATAATGGGCTAATTGAATTACTCAAAGTATGAGTAAATATAGTTTGACAAAGTGAGAATCAATCATGACATCTCATTGATTAGGTATTCTAAATTTATTATGAATTAGCTTAAACGAGATTTTAACACGAAATCGATATGGTGTGATTATAGATTGATTGAAGGGAGGACATATAGGTTGCTAGAGGTGCCAAGTTTGGTATTTCAACACGAGTACTGTGAATAGTAATTTTACCACAATTGATGTTTTTTATAACTTTCCTGTTTCTTTTTTAAAAATCAAAGTAGAAGACTCCTTTCAAGATTCTTTCAATCTTTTTCAAGATTCTTCTGCAAGGCAAGTCTTTCTCCAAGAATTTCATTCTTTCCAACTCAAATTCCTCCATACAATTATGAATCACTAATAAATATCACAATTCTTGGCCAAAGAGATTTCAAGAAACTAATTCAAGAATCTCAAGAAAGGTTTTCTTGTTTGTTTACCTTAAACCTAGGGTTCACTACTAAAAAACGACGGACAGAAAAGCGACGGACGACGTCACTCCAAAAAGCGACGCCATTTGCCACATTGTCCGTCGGTTTTTAATTAAAATAATTATTTTTAAAATTATTTTTAAAAAGCGACGGACGACATTTCTTAGTCTATCACGACCTAGACCGTCATGATTGGCACCCACACTAATCATCCAGTGGGAGAACCGCTACTACAACCCAAACCAAACCACTAAACCAAAACTAAGGCATTTAAGTATACGAAAGCAGGAAAAATACTAAGGAAAAAAATAGAGTTCCCATAAACTCTAACAAAAGTCTAACAACGAACTAAACAATGCAGAAGAAGTAACCTAGAACCTGAGAGTCAATGTACCAAAATATCTAACAATGAACCAAGTCTAAACAAGAAGGGATACAACCCCAACTAATGTACTAATAAGTAATAGAACTATCAAAGTTCGTAAATATGGACATAGACGAGAGGAGAACTCATGGCAGCCCGGAAGAATTAGCTCACCCTTGATTTCGAATGATGATCACTGATCTTCTATGCGAGGTCTGTCAGTAGCCGCTTGAAGATGCCCTGTACTCAACAAAGAAAGAGCAAGTGTAGTATCAGTACACAACCACAGTGTACTGGTAGGATCATAGAGCTATCCTACTAAGTGTAACATACATAAGTCATCACAACAATATTATCACATGCATATAACGAACATATACAACATTATCAACATTTACTAACAACGAACAACTTCACATTTCTCAAGATACACAATTATATTCATTGGTCCTCTCATGAAACTCAAACCCAAACAATTAGCATACCGGAACGTACCCGATCAAATAATTATGCCAGAACGTGGCAATCAATCCCATAGTTATGCCGGAACGTGACAACCCATCCAAGTTAGTTATGTCAGAACGTGGCAACCGATCCATTCAACACACCACAATCACAATCACAATCACAATCACAAGTATATTGTCAAGATCATACATTTAAGTCAAGATTCATGGCATTCATCGTTCCTCTATCTCATTTACAACAAGTGTGATCAATAATGCAACATTCATATACATGCAAGTATCATAATGAAGCAAGAACAAACATACATCACACAACTATAAAATCACAACCATCACCTACCTCGAAACAACCTTGAACCCTAAGAAACTTGATCCTTCCCTTTTCGGATTCGTTCCTCTTGTTCTTGGTCTACAAACAATCATAATAACATGGGAATCAATAAACATTCACTAATTACCCGAATCACTAACAATTCTATGAACCCTAGATCATACCCATGATCCCAAGTATCCAAAATAGGGTTGTTTCCATCATAAAATCTAGATCAAAACCCTCTCCCATCGATAATTACCCATTCTATTACGTTCTACGGATAAAAAAATAGATTCGAGGAGTGAAAAACTTACCTTTAGCCGCAAGAATGGTGGAAAACTGTCAAGAGTCGCCTGGGGTTCGTTCCTTAGTTCTAAAAATCGAAAAGTGCAGAATGAGGTCATTTAGGGGTTTATTTATGACCTTAAGTCGCGTCTAACCCGCCACAACAGCCCTCATCCCGCTTCAGCGGCCCCGCCAGAGTGGCAAAAACCCCTGCCAAGGTGGCTTGCACGAACCAGTGAGCTATTTTAAAGAATTTCAAAATCCCCATTTCAGAAAACACCTCTAACCCACGATGCTCAGAAAATACCCTTCACGCTAAGATCAATTTCGGGAGTTCTACTCGCCCTAATTCAATTCTGTAAAGTAGCACAAATTCCTTAACGAGTTTTCTAACCACTCATATAACCAGAATTATAAATAAATCACCCGATTGTTACCATATTTCCCTACACCTTAAAGACTCTGATTTTTTGTCCAAATCTGGACTAGGTTGGGAAAATCCAAATACTACGAAAAAGTTTTTCGGTCCCAAATTTTCCCCCGTTGGCATTTCTATAACGACGGAACCCGATCGTTACAATAAATACCAATTTACCCATCACTCATCCCTGAGTGACAACTTAGGAAAAACAAGCTAAGGAAGGACTGAAGTAGTACCTGATTCGACGAACAATTGGAGATACCTGTCTCGCATATTCCTCTCAGTCTTCCAAGTAATTTCCTCAACTGGACGATGCTTCCATTGAACTTTCACGGACTTAATCTCCTTGGTTCTCAACTTACGCACATCACGATCAAGAATTGCCACCGGTTCCTCCTCATATTGGAGGTCCTTGTCTAACACAATTGAGTCCTAGTTAATGATATAGTCCCCGTCACCATGATACCTCTTCTACATAGACACGTGAAATACTGGATGAACACCCGATAGATTATGAGGTAAAGCCAATCTATACGCTACCGATCCTACACATTCAAGAACCTCAAAAAGACCAATGTATCGCGGACTTAGTTTTCCCTTCTTGCCAAATCTCATAACCTCTTTCATGGGTGATACCTTAAGAAGAACATTCTCACCGATTTGAAAGGCCATGTCTCTCACCTTATGATCCGCATACTTCTTCTGTTTACTCTGGGCTGCTATAGCTTAGCTTGAATACTCCTCACCTTATCTTGAGCATCATTCACTAAACCTACCCCCAATGGTTTCACATCTCCAGCCTCAAACCATCCTATGGGTGATCTACACCCCTTCCCATAGAGTGCCTCAAATGGTGCCATATCTATGTTGGAGTGATAACTATTATTATATGAGAACTCACACAAAGGTATGAATTTATCCCAATGCCCTCCAAAATCAAGCACACATTCCCTCAACATGTCTTCTAACACTTGAATAGTCCTCTCTGACTACCCGTCTGTCTGTGGATGGAAGGCTGTACTAAAAGTGAGTTGTGTACCCAATTCATCATGTAATTTCCTCCAAAACATAGATGTGAATTGGGTACCACGGTCTGAGATGATAGAAAGGGGCACCCCATGCAACCTCACTATCTCTTTCACATAAACCTTAGCCAATTGTTCAGCATTATAATCTATTCTTACCAGAATAAAATGGGCTGACTTAGTCAATCTATCAATCACTACCCAAATAGAATCAAAGTTCCCCAAAGTCTTGGGAAGACCAACCACAAAATCCATGGCTTTTCTTTCCCACTTTCATTCCGGAATTGGCATTCTTTGAAGCAAACTTGTAGGCCTTTGATGTTCATACCTCGCTTGTTGACAATTATGACACTTCGCCACAAACTCCGCTATATCCTTCTTCATGCCCTGCCACTAATAAATTCGCTTCAAATCTCAATACATCTTGGTCACACCCGGATGAATAGAATATCGCCACATCAGCCTTGTCCATCTTCCAGTCTTTGAAACAATCTATTTTATTTTAACTATTGAACATTGTAATAGACTTATGTTAGTTAGAAGTTATGTACAATGACTTTTAGGGGAGTTGTTTGAGGTGGTAACAACTCAGAAATCGGAAAGCCAAATGTGGAAGGGAAAATTCTAATTTTTGGCACTAAGGCAGTGATGACGAGTCTTTTCTACGTACCATAGGAAGGGAGTCGTAGACTTGGAAATGAGATTTTGGAATTTCAAGTTTCTAATGTTTGACCTACTAATGAACAAAACGAGCGGTAGAAAATTTTACGAGTCGTAGATGAATCCTGTAGAAATGTTTCAGACTTAGTAGAATTTTTCGTTTAAAAAGAGAAGTCTAAAAATGGGGTCTATGGACCGTAGAATGTTTCACGGTTCATAGAAGGGAGTCGTGGGAAGGTTGACCAAATTTAGGCCTTAGTAACCCAGCCTACGGTTGACCAGTACAGTTCGTAGAAATTTTTACGGTCTGTAGGTCTAAACAACATCGATAATTATTTTTTAGGATATTTAGGTATTTTTCTATTCATCTAATACCTATACTATGTCGTTTTGACCCTAATTTAAAGTCCTATAACTATCCTTCTACTACTAAAATTACCCCAACTCCATCATTCACTCAAATTCCATCTACATTCATCTTCTCCAATTCTCTCTCAAGTCCAAGAAGAAGAATAGGGTATCAAGATTCAAGTCTCTTATTTGTCCATAGATTTTGGGATTTGATCCTCAAGGTATGTAAGGTTTCATCAATGGGTTCCATTAACCCATTGAGTCCCAAAGATTTCTCAATTCTTCAAGTTAAATTTCATTAATTTCCTTAGGTTTTTCATTCAATTCATCATGAGTTCTAATTGTGTTGACTCAATTGTTTGAATTTGATCTTATCATAATTGTTATGACTCAATTATATGCTTTCCCATTGATTTCACATAAACACATGAAATTTCTATGATTTTGAACTTTTAAAGAAATGAATTTATGAAGACGCTATAAATCTATGAATGATGTTTTCTTCAAAGTTATGCATGATTTATGAAAATGAATGTTTTACGATCTAGGTTCTTTTGAGATGAGCATCAATGAAATTGTGAAAGGTTTTCTCATACTAAGAAATCATGATTGGTGAAAGGTTTTCTCACGCATGGTTAATGAGCTACTCTATCATTATTTAAACTTGGATTAGTAACTTGATTGTGTTTTTCCATGTATGCTGATATGATTATGTTTATGAATAATTTCATTGGTACTTTACTTAGCACCGAGAGGACATTGATATCGAGGCACTCCCGTTAGCAGAGGTCGGGTCTCTAGTAGAAATCTTCTGGTGCTTAACTATGTGTTCTCATAGGATTATCTTATGTGATATAGCCAGAGGATCCACCAAGGAAAGAAGTTTAAGGTCTTTTCCTTGGTAAACAAGTATTTTTCGGTGTGGGAGCAAGACACCAGATTCCATGTTATAGCTCATGTGGTCTATGTCTGTTAATAGTAAATATCCTACAAAATGAATTAAAGTCACTTTAAATATCATATGAATGTTTTATTACGATTTTAAGATGCATTGACCATGTTCATGATTTGTGATTCTTCTTTGAAGGTTTATCTATACTGCACTTTAGCTTGGTCATGCATATCATGTTTTCACATTTTGTCCTTTTATGATCATGATTTATGTTTTATGCATATCACTCATACTTAGTACATTCAATGTACTAATTATGCATACGTGTTCCTACATTGTTTAATAATGTAGGGTGTGACGCTTCCTCTCCTCCCGCTCGTAGCTACTTGATCATTCAAGGTTAAAGGCGTGGTGAGTCCTCATGTTCCATGGACCATGTCATCTTTACTTTGTTTTTCATATGTCTTTATTTTTCGGACATCGTACGTGGTGTATGGATTATGTCCTGACCACTTCTTAGATGTATTGGATTGGCTTGTAAAAAACTATGAGTAGATTTTCGCTCTTATATTAAACTCTTTCTTTATATGTATGTGAAGTGGCTTGTGTAGGGCAACTCAGAATCTTATACGTCGCATCATATCTAAGGTATTTTTTCGGTCATGACATATGTTGATTTAGTTCAGTATTTGACCTTGACTTTATTTATAAAACTCAGTAGGATTTAATTATTAGTTATTTGTTAGATTATCTTATAGTGGCCTAGTCTCTTATTTTTTGATAGTTCTCCCATTATATGGTTAGTGTGGGTGTTAATCATGACCAATTGGGTCATGAAAAAAGCAACAATACTCTGAACTACATCAACAAGAATTTGATGAGAGTATTCTATCCAATAGAAAACTTAATATTGAATAAAACATACTCCCTCCGTTTCACAAAGAATGACCTCCTTTCCTTTTTAGTCAGTTTCAAAAAGAATGACCTCTTTCCTTTTTTGGTAACATTTTACTTTTAGCTTTCCACGTGGCATGTTTAAGACCACAAGATTAAGGGCAATTTTGTACATTTGACATAACTTTAATTTAGGACCACAAGATTCAAAAGTCTTTTTTAATTTCTTAAACTCCGTGCCAAGTCAAACCAGACCACTCTTTTTGAAACGGAGGGAGTATTATTTAAAAAAATTAAATTTAAAAAATTTACCTCTACTTTTAAATTTCAAAAAAAGTAATATTTGAAAATTCATCCTCCAAAATTGAGTGTAATGAATTAAATGAAATATTCTAGAAATAAAATAAGTATTCTAGAAATAAATATAAGTAGATTGCAAATATCCTTGCAATAAATAAATCCAACTATAAGAATCCATGTCAAAGATATGATATTATATCATATTAATAATATTAAAGACTAAACTTGTTATTTTCTTCTTCTTTTTTTCTATAAGTTAAAACTTACATGCTTTGAAACAATTCATTATGTAGCTTCACTAAATGATAATCAACTCACTCCATTGAAAATAATAGAAAAATGGAGGCCTTTGTTATCATACAGTTAGAAGCAATGATAATCAGTTTTTCATTTATTTTTTCTTTTTAGTTTTTTTGTAGGTTGAAAGATTGACTTTAATATTTGTTTGATGTGTTAATAGCATTTTATGAAAGATTTTACATCAATTATAGGGTACCATATCTTAAATCTACAACCTTGTGTGATGATTCTTCTGGAATACCACAAATGTAACTGGGGACTGGTCCACAAAAAATAACCTTCGATCACATTTGTGGTTGTCCAGAAACATCAGCACACAAGATTGTTCGCCAACAACCACCCATCTCATTATCATGTCTTGTGGGATGAGAATTATTTTATTGCTCTTTTGTTATTGTTTTTGACTAATAATATCTGTTATATATATTTTAGGTGTACTCATTTTTTCTCCATTATTTTCTAGACCCAAAGATATCTGATAGTGGATCAACCATCAACGGAGCTTCTTTGAACAAAGGTGAAGGCAACTTGCGATTCTACTATATATAGCCATAAGTGGAGCTTCTTGAAACAAAGATGAAGGCAAATTGCTATTTTCCTCTATATGGTTTGAAAAAAAATAAAAAAAATTTGTTGTTATAATTAACTTTGTGACTCGTTGGTTCAATTTAAATGATCAAATATCTAACAGAGGATACTATATTCATAGTGGAATTTTATTAAACATTCTTCATCAATTTTGACCTAATCTTTATTGATGTACCATCGTGATTCTTTATTTGTAAATAAGTAAGTAACATTTAAGGAGATTTGTCTGATTTAAATTAAGTGAGAGAACAAGGAAATATAATTAAACCATGATACAAATGTATATGAAAAAAGAGAAAAATAAAATATAATAATAATATATATATGAGTTATAATTTACGCTAGAAACACACATTTCGAAGAAATTATATTAAAACTCAGTCTCAATGTGTTCACATAAATTTTATTCGAACACATCTTATTGATGTTTCGAGATTTTGATGTAAAGTATAGAAATAAGTACTATAAACATATCAACCGTGAATAAGACCAATATCTACCTAAAAACTACCAAAAAGAAAAATAAAACTATGAAAGATCTAATACTTTTAATATTATCTTTATAATATCAAAGGCCTCCATTACTCTCAATTTTTTCATGTGGTGAAGTATAAAACAATTTGTATGATGATTTGGGTTAAAGCATTGGAGGTTTTATAACAAAAATGAAATAAAAAAATATCACCATTTGTAATTAATATTCTGGATTTGATGTAATATCTTTTTTTATATGGATTCATATAGTTTACTTTCATTGTTTCAAAATAATAAATTAGGTTAAACAATTCAACATACAAACTCCAAGGTGGTAAACCATTATGTCGATGTGCAACTAAAGATTTTTTTTATTTTTAATAGATTGCAAGGAGCAACTTGAAACCACATAACAATCCTAAATAATAGAAAAAGGAAATATGCTTACCAAATTTAATGATTGCGAAGGAAATATGGTTTGCTGAGGGAATGGTATATATCAAATAAAATTAAATGATTAATATTCATAGCTGGGAAAAATGTTTTCCAAGTATGATGGTTTGTCACAAAGGAAAAAAAAGGTTAACTGATGTGCACTTTTATAATTTGAAAGGAAGAATTTCAAAGATTGATATACATATACGTTATTATTTATCGTACAACGTATAGAACAAACAAATGAGTATTGGGTTAATTTTTAGAACTGTTGGAAGATGAAAAAGTCCACTTATTATGAAACACTATCTGGACGTTTCATGTAAAAGGATACACAAAACATGTGAACTTGCTTTTACCTGTGGAAGATTAATGGACCGGATATTAAACTTCAATCAATTGGAATTTAACAACTATCAAATTTTAATATATAGTATAATATGATCTTATTATTTAATTTTAAATCAATTAAACATATTGTAACATTTTAATTTTATATAGACACATAATGATAATCCAACTTTGCACATTAGAGCATCCAAGTTATAATAATATATGATTTTATGAAAGTTTGATATTACAACATTATTTCCTCTATGTTTATTACTTATGTATGTTGACATGATATATGATTTCGGATAAGAGTTAGCTTACCTACCGTATTCATATAGTTCTCATCATTACCTTTGTTACGATCCGAGTCTACACCCTGGACGTGATCGGCACTCAAGAAGCATAGCTGGTCCCCAAGCGAACCCTCATACTGAGTGACTACAAGCGAAAGACTAACTTAAGCATGCAAAAGCTAAAAACTGAATAAAATTCAATAAATTGAACTTTTCAAAACTTTAACTCAAATGAACAACTTAGAATAAAAATAATATATTCAACTCGCCATAAAATAGGCACCTTAAGTCTTTAAAACATTTAATAAAATAAATGAATAATACAGACTTCTCAACTATACTGACTATCTATGAAGCCTCTAAGTGGTAAAGATGGAAGTCGGGACAAGACCCACGACATTCTGACTAACTGAAAAGTAAATGAAATCCTCCGGAAAGAAGGAGGCTCACCATAGCTAACTCGAACTTTCGGATGTATCAACGAAGCTCTTGTTGAGGATCCTGAATACCTGTGTCTACATCATAAGAAGATGTAGGCCAAATGGCTCAGTACGTGGAATGTACGAGCATGTAAGAGGAATTCTAAAGCATAAACATAAGCTTGAAACTTGATAAAAAAAGGAAACATACTTACCTCTTTTCAAACTTAGTCAACTCAAGGACTACTGAAGGACACTCTAAACTACTCAAACTCAGAGATTAGATACTCAACTCAATATAAAGCAACAATAAAAGATGCAATCTATATGAAAAGCTGTAAAATTGTAGATAACAATTCAATGTATTAAAAAAAATACAATAATACTCAGTATGTATATAAAAATACAATATAACAATGTGGGAGATTCTCTAACCGACAATTCGACTCGATGATCTACATAACAATATGGAACTGATCGACTTATAGTGTTCATGCGGAATTATGGGAATGAAATATTCAACTCAAGGACTCAAAGATACTTCTCAAAAGGGATTAGAAACTCAACACTTAAAAGACTTAGAACTTGAAGATACCACTTTTCTGAAGGATACTCAACTTAAGACGTTCATGCGGAGTTATGGGAATGAAACAACTAGACTCGATGATCTACATAACAATATGGAACTCATGTATGAGACTCTTCTCATTCTCTGAATTACTTCCTCAAAACTTAGTTCAAATTGATAGTTGATCTCAACGATTCACAATTGAACTCAAAGACTTTCTTGAACTCTACTCTTAACTCTCTCTTGAATGTAAATTATGAAGGCAAGAGTTATGCTTCATGGTATGAAGGATCTTGTAATGATAAAGTAGACTCATGAATACATTCTCCTCACTCGTACTCACTTGCTCGAGTCTTGAAACAAGTCAGTAGAAATTGTAGAAGACTCCTTAAAAGGACTATCTTAGAATGTTCGAAAGGATTCTCAAACACTTAACTCTACCTTGAACTTGAATTATGGATTCAAGGTTGTGATTTGTGATAGGAAAGATCTCATGATGTTTATGATTGATTTTAGATAGCTAAACATGAGAAAAGATAAAATATTCACTGCTTGAAGCTAGTCCGCGATGCAGAGATGCATTAAAATAATTGGTCGCGAAATAAATTTTGAGGCAGAGAGGTCTGTGACCTCTCCGCGACGGGAAGACAACTTTATGAAATGGGGAGGCAGATCCGCGATGCGGAGCGAAGTGCCAGATTTATCCGACTTTTCGCTTCTTCATTTTCTAACCCCAAATCGCCTAAATTCGATTCTTTTACTCAACTTTTCTTTAGATTCAGATAACCATCACATGTACACAAGAATCTAACTCAAAACTACTCTATAAATTGAAACAATAATCTCAAGAACTGCTAAATCTTAGCCCAATTCAAGAATGAAAGCAAATTCAAGAACACATATCAATAACATCAGATTTTTAACTTTCTAGAACGAACTTAATGCTGAAATTTACATGATTGGCGTGTGGGTGAACAAACCCACCAATATCGAAGCTTACATACCTGAAAGAACCATCTTCTTGAAGAACTTGAAGGAAAATCTTTAAAGATGAACCCTAGCCTTAGTTTTTTTTGAATTTCTTGAACGTAGAATCTTTGGAGTGGATTAGATGGTTTTTGATTTAACAAAATTGATTTTCTACTCGCTTAGGGTAATTTAGATGACCTCCTAAGGGGTTTTAGGACTAAAATACCCTTAAAGAAATAATTAAAATGAGCTGGGAGTCGGAATAATTTTTCACCAGGCAGTGATGTCCGTATTGGCTCCGTATCGCGGAGCTGCTGCCAGGTTTGTGCGTCGTTAGTAAATCAGGCATATCTTTTTACTCAGATATTGGAATTTAGCAAACTCGGTGGTGTTGGAAGGAGGACTCGAAGGGACTTAATTTTATATCTTGTAGCTCACCTAACTCATCCTGTATTAGGAGTTATGGTCGTTTGAATTTGACTCAAAATTTAAGAAAAACTTAGGAATGACTTGAATGAACTCTCTTTAGTTCTTCTTGGAACTCAAGATGCTACATCTAGTGACCTTAATACTCAAGAAATTTTAAATTCCTTGCAAAAATCTCACTCACTACGAAGAACGGTTCGACTCTTAGTTCAAAAATTTTCTGGGGTGTTACAATATCTCTCCTTTGGGATCATTCGTCCTCGAATGAGGACTGGACTGGGTAGAGAATGGGGTTACTCTTACTAAGGTCTGATTCTAATGGTATGTTCTTACTATATTCAAGCTTAACTCAAATCCTTAATTTCGGATTATATACCTTTTTATAGGAAATGTCATCCCAAGACTATTACTCTTTACCACCACATTGGGATCATATCAAAAACCTCCTAATGTTTAACAACACCACATTCAAGCTTAGTACTCCAACAACTCCATTTTTTTAAAAAGGACCTCTAAAAAGATATCCCCCAAGCTCTTTGTAACTCATTACTATCTTACTCTCAAACACTTCACTTGATTTCTCATCTCGCCATCTCCCCCTTAGGTCTAAAGCTAACACTTGAAAGTTATGGACCTATTCCACACTGACAACTCAATTATGCTATCTAGGCACACATGGAAAATCATAACTTAATTGGAACCTCATCTGGTAACATACCATCTCGTCACACCTCTTAATGCTCTTGTGACTTAGCCACACTTCACTGCCCTTATCTAAACGTTAGGGTTTCTCACTTGTACCACTCATATCTATTGCAGCTAATCACCTCAATTTCTCACCTACTCTATGTCAAGTCTTCTAGATCAAATCTTAAGACTAACATCATCACCCTCAGGTTGCCATTCCGTTGATCATGACACTCATCTCGAATTCAAGCTTAACATTTATGACTAAACCTGGATATCAATATGATTTTTCGCTTACTATACTAACTTACAACTACTAGATACAAATTCAAAAACACTCGTCCACTAGGACCTATGACAAATAGCCGACCTTCACCTCTTAGTATTCATACTTACAATTTACTATCACATTTCTCTTCACAAGTTGAGTACTATTCACTCATTTACTATACATTAATGCCTAATTAGTTCTATAACACTTTGAATATTGTGGGCTCTCCCTCAAAATCATAAGCCTATCTTAGATCTATCATTTCATGAATACTCCTGCTCTTCTATTCAACACTTACACCTGGTCATTACCTACACAATGACACTTCATCACAAACTCCTTTCTAGCTACAACACACTCTACCTCCTATGATGGAATCTTCACAACTCATCACTTCTTCGTCTACCCATAAGGGAAAGCTCCTCATTACTAACTTACTAGGTACTTGACTATAGTAACATAGCTTGTCAAAACACTATCTCCCTTACTTAGATTACTAAACCTCTTCATACTTTCCTCTAACTCTGGGCTCTTTCACTACTACTTCTCATGATCAGGTGGCAATCTTACCCAAGCTCTAAACGTACCTCCTCATAAGGATCTCAGCTGAAACAAGGCTTAGTTAAAAGAGTACAACTCGCTTTTAGCTCAACGCACGATTCATATGAATATGGGTGCCTTCCTCAGAAACTGAACACTTAACTTACTCTTGAGCTTCTCTCAAGCCCCATTAGAGTCTCATGACTTTCTCAAGAATCTTGCTAAGAACAACTCATCCATAAGGATCTTTGACTTTACTTTTCCATCACCTTTTGTATGAAGGGTAGTCGAATGATTATGAGAAACACATGAGTATGAATAAATCTCTATGACTTAGCTCTATTGCACGATTAAGAGTATGAAAGAAGGAAAACTTTTCTTAAATGTCCGTAGTCGCTCGTTTATAGAAGTGGGGCCCTCACAATGATAAACGAGATCTTACTGACACGACTTCATAGACACCCTAGGACACTTGAACTCTATGCTCTGATACCAAGTTTGTCACGACCCGAGTCTACACCCTGGACGTGGCCGACACTCAAGAACCATAGCTGGTCTCCAAGCGAACCCTCATTCTGGCTGACTACAAGCGGAAGACTAACTTAAGCATGCAAAAGCTAAAAACTGAATAAAATTCAATAAACTCAACTTTTTAAAACTTTAACTCAAATGAACAACTTAGAATAAAAATAATATATTCAACTTGCCATAAAATAGGCAACTTAAGTTTTTAAAACATTTAATAAAATAAATAAATAATACAGACTTCTCAACTATACTGACTATCTATGAAGCCTCTAACTGATAAAGATGGAAGTCGGGACAAGACCCACGCCATCCTGACTAAACTGAAAAGTAAATGAGATCCTTCGAAAACAAAGAGGCTCAGCATAGCTAACTCAAACATCCGGATGTATCAACGAAGCTCCTGTTGATGATCCTGAATACCTGTGTCGGCATCATGAGAAAATGTAGGCCAAATGGCTCAGTACGTGGAATGTACGCGCATGAAAGAGGAATTCTGAAGCATAAACATAAGCTTGAAACTTGATAAAAAAGGAAACATACTTACCTCTTCTCAAACTTACTCAACTCAAGGAATACTCAAGGGCACTCAAAACTACTCAAACTCAGAGATTAGATACTCAACTCAATATAAATCAACAATAAAAGATGCAATATATATGGAAAGCTTTAAAACTGTAGATAACAACTCAATGTATTAAAAAAATACAATAACACTTAGTATGTATATAAAGATACAATATAACTGTGTGGGAGATTGTCTAACCGACAACCGCCACTATGAGCCTAAATGATACAACGTCTTTACCATCACGCTGCCAGACTATCCTATACTTTGCCGTCATATAGAACTACTTAACTTAGTGGATCCACTAGCTTAACTTATGTGATCATCTAAAAAGTATGACCCGTTAATACCCATGATGGCTACATGGTTTATGGAGACTTGAGTTAACATTAACTCGCATCCCCATATCGGTGCTCAATACTACTCCCAAAAATATACTTAGCTCATATGTTTTTAAAACAACTTATTTCTTTGGTTTGAGATAATTACTCAAAACTTAGCTTAAATCCTCTCTTGGAATCCTCAAAACTTAGCTTAAAAGCTCTCTTGGAATCGATGTTCCCTTTCTTTCTCAAAACTCTTTTGGAAATCTTAGTTTCCTCTCATCTTAAATTCACATTACTCTTGGGACCCATATATCATTTTAAAGAAAATGAACTTTACTCTTACTCTTTACTCAACTACAAAACTTAAGTCTTAAAACAAAGTTTAAACATTTGTAAAAGACTTCTTAACAATTATGGTTCACACCGAATTATTGACTTGAACGACTCCATGCAAAGTTTTCAATAACCATAGCAGACTAAAATACTTGGAATTCAAGAACTTCAAAGATACTACTAATTTCAAGAATGCTCAACTCAGAGGGTTCATGCTGAATTATGAGCATGAACTACTCAACTCAAGGACTCAAAGATACTTCTCATCTCAAGACTGATCGACTTATAGTGTTCATGCGGAATTATGAGCATAAAATATTCAACTCAAGGACTCAAATATACTTCTCAAAAGGTATTAGGAACTCAACACTTAAAGACTTAGAACTTGAAGATACCACTTTTCTGAAAGATACTCAACTTTCGACGTTCATGCGGAGTTATGGGCATGAAACAACTCGACTCGATGATCTACATAACAATAGAGAACTCATGTATGTGACTCTTCTCATTCTTTGAATTACTTCCTCAAAACTTAGTTCAAATCGATAGTTGATCTCAAGGATTCACAATTGAACTCAAAGGCTTTCTTGAACTCTACTCTTAATTCTCTCTTGAATGTGAATTATGAATTCAAGAGTTATGCTTCATGGTATAAAGGATCTTGTAATGATAAAGTAGACTCATGAATAAATTCTCCTCACTCGTATTCACTTGCTCTAGTCTTGAAACAAGTTATTAGAAATTGTAGAAGACTCCTCAAAAGGACTCAAAGGATTTTCTTAGAGTGTTCGAAAGAATTCTCAAAAACTTAACTCTTAAGTCTACCTTGAACTTGAATTATGGATTCAAGGTTGTGATTTGTGATAGGAAAGATCTCATGATGTTTAGGATTGATTTTAGATAGCTAAACATGAGAAAAGATAAAAAAATTCACTGCTTGGAAGCTAGTCCGCGACGCGGAGACGCATTAAAATAATTGGTCACGAAATAACTTTTGAGGCAGAGAAGTCCGTGACCTCTCCACGACGCGAAGACAACTTTATGATATGGGGAGGAATGTCCACGACACGGAGCCAAGTGCCAGATTTACCCGACTTTTCTCTTCTTCGTTTTCTAACCCCAAATCGCCTAAATTCGATTCTTTTGCTCAACTTTTCTTTAGATTCAGATAACCATCACACGTACACAAGAATCTTATTCAAAATTACTCTATAAATCGAAATAATAATCTCAAGAACTCCTAAATCTCAGCCCAATTCAAGAATGAAAGAAAATTCAAGAACACATATCAATAACATCAGATTTTCAACTTTCTAGAACGAACTTAACGCTGAAATTTACATGATTGTTGCGTGGGTGAATAAACCCAACACTATAGAAGCTTACATACCTGAAAGAACCATCTTCTTGAAGAACTTGAAGGAAAATCTTGAAAGATGAACCCTAGCCTTAGCTTTTCTTGAATTTCTTGAGTGTAAAATCTTTGGAGTGGATGAGAGAGTTTTTGATTTAAGAAAACTGATTTTCTACTCGCTTAGGGCAATTTATATGACCTCCTAAGGGTTTTTAGGAATAAAATACCCTTAAAGAAATAATTAAAATGAGCTGGGAGTCGGAATAATTTTCCACTAGGCAGTGAGGTCCGTTTTGGCTCCGTAAAGCAGAGCCATCGCGGAGCCGCTGCCAGGTTTGCGCGTCGTTAGTAAATCAGTCATAACTTTTTACTTAGAGCTCGGAATTTAGCAAACTCGGTGGCGTTGGAAAGAGAACTCGAAGAACTTTAATTTTATATCTTGTAGATCACCTAAATTATCTTGTACTAGGAGTTATGGTCGTTTGAAGTTGACTCAAATCTTAAGAAAAACTTAGGAATGACTTGAATGAACTCTCTTTAGTTCTTCTTGGAACTCAAGGTGCTACATCTAGTGACCTTAATACTCAAGAAATTTTAAATTCCTTGTAAAAATCTCACTCACTACGAAGAACGGTTCGAGTCTTAGCTCAAAAATTTTCTAGGGTGTTACAACCTTTGAATTTTGAGTCATGAGATTTATTGAAATCAACAAGTGAAAAATATTATTGTATTAAATAGAAAATATACCTATTATGACGAAGACTCATTATGTCTTTATGGAGGTTGTCTAAAATTGAAGTATATGTGTAGAGTTTGCTTAGGAGGATATTTGGTAAAAATTTCAACCTAGGCTATTTTTTCACAAAGATCTTGTGTTGTGGGGTTTAGTTATCAACTGTGATCTCTGATGTGGTGTTTGATGATTTTTAAATTATATTATGTTAGTTGAGAGGATTAGTGATCCATTAAACTTTACAATAAAAAGAAGTGATTAGTAGAACTTCAATTATGGCAATTTCTACAGTAAGAACTTTCTATGTTATCCAAAAATCCCAAGTGTGTTGGGAAATGGGAAAACTTGGAAAGGCTCCCCAAGTCAATGAATGTCTTCATCACAACCGGGCCCTTGCCTCAATATATATAGTGATACCTCTATAGTAGTAGGGTATCCATCATAGCAACCTCCGCAAAGACTGCTATAGTGGTAAGTTTCTCACTGTAGAGGTCTCAACCAAGATGAGGGCAAAAATAGAGATTGACTTTTCCTTCATAGTTGATCCACCATAGCCTGCTTTCACTATCATTTACATCCATAACACGATTTTAGACCTTATTTTCTCCCCAACATCCAAAGACTCACCCCTAAGATTAAGAGACAACTTTCCACCTGCTAGGGCTCTTCCCATTGCAAGGATAAATCTAAGGGTAAATTCATTAGTCCATTCGAACATGGATTATGTTGTTAAAATCATATAATCATGAGATTGTAAATCCTTAGACTAAACTCCTACTTTAGGAATTATGGGAACTCGTTATGGATATCCCTAAAATTTTGTATAATAATAAGTTTAGCTTGTTAGATTTATTTCTTCCAATCATAGAAATTCTTCCCTATAACATGGAATGGAACTTGGGGAAATTGGTGGGTGAAAAATCCTTCTTTGATCAAGGTAAAATCAATATGGTGTAGTCCTTAAGGTCTATGATTAATGAATTAATGATTTAATAAGTGATATTGTTGTGTTTAAACCATGAACAAACCGAAGCTTCAAGAAAGTGCAATGCTTTAGCAAAATAGCTTGCATTTCATCTCTTTGATTGAGTTAGGCTATGGTTAATTAGATTTAAACTTGACTTAGATTCATATATTTTCTTAAGTTTAATGATTATTGATTGTTCTTCAGACATGATCGGCTTGATGATGTGAATTTGTATGCTTTAAATGCATAGTTGGTTGAGGTACCTTGCCGGAACATATATATTTTATATTGTATTATGTGTTGGATTGATATATATATATATATATATATATATATATATATGTATAATATTTTTTATGTAGGACCGAATACCACGTTGGTATATATATATAATTTGAGTACAATGCTAGTATAGTATATCAACGATGCTAGTGCACTGTAGGTCATGAATACTGACATAAATAAGTTTTTAGCATGTAAGTTAACTTTACTTACTGTTGTATGAGTAATCATGCATTGAATATTAGATAACTAAACGATCTATTAATGATATGGTTGATCTTATGGTTACTATACATGTTGACTATGAATTAAGTATGTCTTGGAGTATGGCCAGCATAAACAGGGAAATTCTAAAGAATGAACATAAACTTGAACTGATAGAAAAGAAACATACTTACCTCTTCTCAACTCACTCAATTCAAGTCAACTAAAATCAACTCAGAGAAAATAGGGCTCAACTCAATAATAAGATACTCAACGTAGTGAAGCATAGTTCAACTCTCGATACTCAAGGATAAAGCAGCAATAAAATATGCAATATATGGAAAGCTTTTAAAACAATAGGTTGAAACTCAATGTATTGAAGAATACAATAATAACTCAATTTGTATAGAAAAATACAATATAACTCTATGGGAGATTCTCTAACCGGCAACCATCACTATGAGCTATGTGATGATACAACGGATGGTCCACGCTGCCAGAACTGTCCTATACTTTGCCGGGGTATAGAACCTACTGCTATGTGGATCCACTATTCTATGCTAAAAGCATTAAGGAATCATATAAAAAGTATGACCCTTTCTACCCACGTTGGCTACATGATTTATGGGGGCTGAGTTGTTAGAACTCTCCCCTATATCGGTGCTCAATACTACTCCCAAAATATATCTAGCTCATATGTTTTAAAACATAACTCATTCTGTGTCTTGAGATTATTATTAAAAAATCTTTCTCTTTAAAGAGATGATACTCAAAATTGCTCAAAACTCTTTTGGAAAGCTCAGTTTTTTCCTCTTTCAAATGTGAAAACATTTACTTTTGGAAATACTTAGCTCCCATATATTCATTTTGAAAACTGGACTCAACTCTACTCTTTCTCATACTCAAGTGCTCAAGTCTTAAAACAAGTTTAAGGCGATTGTAAAAGACTTCTCAAAATAGTGTTTATGCCGAACTATGTGCGCGAACGACTCAATTAAAAGTTTTTAATAACCATACATAGAACTCAATACTCGGAACTCAACAATTCCAAAACTCAAGAACTCAATGATACTACTCATCTCGAGAATGCTCTACTCAGAGGGTTCATGCGGAATTTTGGGCATGAACTACTCAACTCAAGGACCTTCATGGGTAATATGTAGTAGTCCCATTACTAGGAATATAATTTCAAAAGGATTAGGAACTCAATACTAAAGACTTAGAACTGGAAGATACTACTCCTCTCAAACATACTCAACTTATAGAGCTCAAGCAGAATTATGGGCATGAACGACATGACTCAAGGGTCTACATAACAATATGGAACTCATGTATACGACTCCTCTCATTCTCATAATTATTTCCCTAAAACTTAGCTCAAATCGATAGTTGATCTCAAAGGATTCACGATTTAACTCAAAGACTTTCTTGAGCTGTTCTCTTAACTCTTTCTTGAGTTTGAATTATGAATTCAACACTTATGATTCATGATATGAAGGATCTCCATGATAATGTAGACTCACGAATACATTCCCCTCATTCTCATACTCACCTACTCAAGTCTTGAAATAAGTTATTAGAAATTGTAGAAGACTCCTTAAAAGGACTCAAAAGAACTTTCTCAAAATGTTCGTAACTATACCTTGAATTTGAATTATGAATTTAAGGTTATGATTCATGTTATGAATGATTTATAGGTGCTTATAAGTAGTTTAGAGTGTTTTGAATCAATAGGGAGTAAAGGTACACTTTTAAAGAACTTAGGCGGCTAAAACAACAGAAAAGGGGTGGGGCCAGGCGACCTTGGCGCAGGGTGCCAAATCCTAAAATTCAGAGAAAAATTCCTGGTGCACTGCTGGGGAGCAGTCCCAGTCCCCTCTGGCGCATCTAGGCGAGCCGCCCCAGCCCTCTCCCAAAATAATCCGACAAATTTTTCTTCTTCTGTTTTTGTCTCTAATTCACCTAGAATAGAATGGTTTCTTCCCAAATTACTTAGATTCGAATACATAAAATGAGTATATGAAAATCTACTCAAAACAACTCTTAAACTCCTAACTTTCATCTCAAGAACTCATCGAAATCCCAACAAAACAAGATTTAGAATGAAACTTCAAGAACACGTATCAAGAACTCATCAAGAACTTAAATTTCTCAATATTTATGGATAGATTCACAAAAGAAACTCATGATTGGCGTGTAGGTGAATGAACTCAACACTATGAAAGCTTACATACCTCAAAGAACTAGGTTCTTGGCGAAATCTTGAATTTCTTGAACGAACGCTTGGAATTTGAACTTTTTCTCCTCTTTTCTCTTCTTGAACTCCTCTAAAAACCCTAAGCGTATTTTAGGAATAACTAAAACTGATTCCAATCAATTTAGACTCTTAAAACCTTACGAAAAATGCTTAAATCCGATTGGGTAAGAAAAAGACCAAAATACCCCTCATAGTTTTGGGTAACTTTCCTTATTTGGACAGCCCGACATCAAACGGGCATATCTCCCTTATACAAGCTCGCAAATTAGAAAAATTGGCAGCGTTGGATAGTGGATTCCAAGACCTTTAATTTGATATCTTATGGGTATCCTAACTCATACGTGCTAAAAGTTATGGTCGTTTGAAGATGACCCAAAACTTTAAAAGGACTTAGGAATGACTTGAATGAACTCTCTTCTAAAACCCTAAAATACCCTTCATATTTTCAGGTAACTTTCCTTAATTGGACAACCCGACATCAAATGGGCATATCTCCCTCATACGAGATCAAAAATTTGCAAACTCGGCAGTGTTGGAAAGAGGATTACAAGACCTTTTATTTGATATCTTAAGGGTCTACTAACTCATCCTGTGCTTAAAGTTATGGTCGTTTGAAGTTGACCCAAAACTTAAAAGAACTAAGGAATGACTTGAATGAATTCTCTTTAATACTTTTTGGAACTCAAGGTTCTATATCTAGTGATTTGACCTTAATACTTAAGAAATTTAAATTCCTCGATAAAATCTTACTCACAACGAAACATGGTTCGAGTCTTAGCTCAAAAACAATTTATAGGGTGTTACACTAATGAACAAAACGAGCCGTAGAAAATTGATTGGTCATAGATGGATCCTATAGAAATGTTTCAGACTTAGTAGAATTTTTGGGTTATAAAGAGAGGTCTACATATGGGGTCTATAGACCGTTGAAGGCTTGACAATATGTAGAAGGGAGTCGTAGGAAGTCGACTAAATTTAGGCCAAAGTAACTTAGCCTACGGTTGACCAGTATAATCCGTATGTCTAAACCGTATGGTCCTCCCACACTTATTTCTTAAGTATATTTGGGTATTTTCCTATTCATCTAATACCTATAATATGTCATTTTGACCCTAGTTTCAAGTCCAATAACTACCCTTCTACTCCTAAAATTACTCCAAGTCCATCATTCACTCATATTATCAAATTCCATCTACATTCATCTTCTTCAATTCTCTCTCAAGTCCAAGAAGAATACTAGGGTTTTAAGCTTCAAGTCTCTTACCCTCCATAGCTTTTGGGCTTTGATCCTCAAGGTATGTAGGTTTCATCAATAGGCTCCATTAACCCATTGAGCCCTAAAGATTTCTCAATTCTTCAAGTTCAAGTTCAATTTCATTAGGTTTTTCATTCAATTCATCATGAGTTCTAATTATGTTGACTCAATTTTTTGAATTTGATCTTTTCATGATTGTCTTGACTCAATTACATGCTTTCCCATTGATTTCACATAAACACATGAAATTTCAATGATTTTGACTATGAAATCTTAAAGACATAAATTTATGAAGAAACTATGAATCTATGTAGAAACAATGGAGTGAAAGCAAGACACCTGATTCCATGTTGTAGCTCATTTGCTCTATGTCGGTTAATAGTAAATATCCCACAAAATGAATTAAAGTTACTTTAAAGGTCTTATGAAGCTTTTATTATGATTTCAAGATGCATTGACCATGTTCATGCTTTATGATTCTTCTTTAAAGGTTTTACTTTGCTGCACTTTAGCTTGGTCATGCATATCAATCATACTTATTATATTCAATGTACTGATTATGCATAATTGTTCCTACATTGTTTAATATTGGAGGGTTTGATGCTTCATCTCCACTCGCTCATTGCTAGTTGATCATGTACGGTTGAAGGCGTGGTGAGTTGTGACGACCCAGACCGTCATGATTGGAACCCACACTAACCCTCCGGTGGGAGAACCATTAATACTAATTAGCTAACATAAGAACTAAACATTTAAAGATATAGAAGAAAGTTTAGATGTCTAAAGAAAGGAAAAATAGGGAGTTCCCATAAACTCTGAAAGTCTAATCAAAACATTTGCGGAAATTATGCCTAGGACCTGAAATTCAATGCACCAAAACTCTAAAAAAAAACCACAAGTCTAAAGAAAAGGGGCACAACCCCGAAAGCTAAAACAACTGATCATATGGAGTAGTAATCTAAGTCTAAATAAGAGGGACTGGGCAAAAAGAGAACTCATGGCAGCCCGAAAGAACTAGCTCACCCTTGAATTCGATTGATCACGAATCTCCTAAACGAGGTCTGTCATTAGCCGCCTGAAGATGCCCTGTACTCAACAAAGAAAGAGCAAGTGCAGTATCAGTACACAACCACATTGTACTGGTGGGATCATGCGGCTATTCCAGTAAGCGCAACATATATACCAGTCACAACAAAGTAAACATGACATCCTCAGAATATAAACACATATATCGATTATCAATCATGAACAACTTACCATTCAACATTTTCTTTAACAAGTAATTATGAAATTCAATGGTCCACTCATGGAACCCATACCCAAACTGTTAGTGCACTGGGACGTGGTACTCGATCTCAATTAGTGTGACGGAACGTGACACCCGTTCCAATATGTATATTGATACGTGACATTCAATTTCAGTTAGTGTGTTGGAACGTAACACCCGATCACAATGTACAATATCAAATCATACAATCAAGTGTTGATCCATGACATACAATCATTCATTCATACTCATTTGCATTAGGTGTGATAAATAGTGCAACATTCACATACATACATGCATTAAAACAAAGCAATTGCTAACATACATTACACAAACAAGAAATCAAATCATCACCTACCTCGAAAACACGCTTGAATCCTCCTAAGAAACTTGATTCTTCCCTTTCTGGATTCTTTCCGCTTATTCTAGGTCTACAAACAATCAATTCAATACGAGGATCAATAATCAAAGGTCTAATTACCCGGATTATAACAAACCCAATAACCCAAGACCAAACCTATGATCCTAATGTGCAACTAGAGCATTTTCCCACCATCAAATTCAATCCAAAACCTTCCCCCAATAATATTTAATCAAGAATCTAAGTTCTACGGATCAAAAAATGGATTAGGGGAGTAAAATCCTTACCTTTAGCACCAAAAGTCATGGAAAACTGTCAAGAAATCACATGGGGTTGTCTCCTAGCTCTCAAGAACGAAACTTACAGAAAATAACATTTTTGGGGTTTAATTCCGATTTAATTCACGATTGGCCCGCTATGGCGGCCCTCATCCCACCACAGCGGCCCCGCCCTGGCGGGAATAATCCCGCCACAATGGTTGGCACAGAACCAGTGAGTTGGATTAAGAGTCCAAACTCCCATTTCACAATACACCTTCAACCATGATACTCAGAAACTACCCATTTACGCTAAGATCAATTTCGGGAGTTCTATTCGCCCGAATACGATTCTGTATAGTCGTACGGGTTCCTTAATGTCTTAGATATCTCTTCATGTAATAAAATTCATAATTAGATATCTCATTCATTACCAGATCTCCCTAGACCTCACTGACTCCGATTTCATCCAAAATTAGACTAGGCTAGGAATTTTCAAGTTAATACAAAAAAGTTTTCTGGCCCAAAGTTTTTCCCTGATAGGTTTTCTATAACGACCGAAACATGTCGTTACATTAGTCCTCATGTTCCGATGACCATGTCATGTTTAATTTGTTTTTCATATGTCTTTATATTTTGGACGTTGTACGTGGTGTATGAGTTACGTCATGACAACTTCTTTGATATATTAGATTGACTTGTCAAAACTATGAGTAGACTTACACTCTTATGTTAAACTCTTTCTTTATTTGCATGTGAAATGGCTTATGTAGGGCATCTCAAAATCTTATACGCCATGTCATAACTAGGGTATTCTTTCGGTCATGATAGATGTTGATTTAGTTCAG
Organism: Solanum gracilifrons; assembly: GCA_029582605.1. NCBI lineage: Eukaryota > Viridiplantae > Streptophyta > Magnoliopsida > Solanales > Solanaceae > Solanum > Solanum gracilifrons. The sequence continues at coordinate 34,766 of JAJOOH010006324.1, read as the reverse complement.
TTATTGACCTGGACTTTATTTTCAAAACTCAGTTGGATTTAAATATTAGTTATTTGTTAGATTGTCTTATAGTGGCCTAATCTCTTATTTTTAGATAGTCCTCCCATTATATGGTTAGTGTGGGTGTCAATCACGGCCAATTAGGTCATAACAAAAGCAACAATACCCTGAACTACATCAACAAGAATTTGATGGATTATTCTATCCAATAGAAAACTTAATATTGCATAAAAAATATTATTTAAAAAATTTACCTCCACTTTTAAATTTTAAAAAAAGTAATATTTGAAAATTCATCCTCCAAAATTGAGTGTGATGAATTAAATGAAATATTCTAGAAATAAAAGAAGTATACTAGAAATAAATATAAGTAGATTGCAAATATCCTTGCAATAAATTAATTCAACTATAAGAATCCTTGTCAAAGATATGACATTATGTCATATTAATAATATTAATGACTAAACTTATTATTTTCTTCTTCTTTTTTCTATAAATTAAAACTACCATGCTTTAACACAATTCATCATCAAGCTTAATACTTCACTGAATGATAATCAGATCACTCCATTGAAAATAATAGAAAAATGGAGGCCTTTGTTATTATACAGATAGAAGCAATAATAATCAATTTTTCATATTTGTTTTCTTTTTAGTATTTTTATAAACTGAAAGATTGATTTGACTATTCGTTTGATGTTTTATAACATTTTATGAAAGATTTTACATTAACTATAGGGTGCTATATCTTTAAATCTACAACCTTGTGTGATGATGCTTCTGGACTACCACAAATGTAATTGGGGACTGGTCCACAAAAAATCAGCCTTCGATCACATTTGTGGTAGTCCAGAAATGTCATCACACAAGGTTGTTCGCCAACAAGCACCCATTTCATTATCATGTCTTGTGGGATGAAAATTATTTTATTGCTCTTTTGTTATTGTCTTTGACTAACAATCTCCTTTATATATATTTTAGGTGTACTCATTTTGTCTCTATTATTTCTCTGGACCCAAAGACATCTGCTAGTGGATCAGCCTCAATAGAGCTTAATCGAACAAAGGTGAAGGCGGCTTGCGATTCTACTACAAATAGCTATAAGTGGAGCTTCTTGAAACAAAGATTAAGGCAGATTTTTATTCTACTCTATATAGTTGGAACAAAATTGAAAACAAGTTGTCGTTATGATTAACTTGTGACTCGTTGGTTCAATTTAAATGATCAAATATTTAATAGAGGCTACTATATTCATAGTGGATTTTTATTAAACATTCTTCATCAATTTTGACCTCCTCTTTATTGATGTACCATCGTGATTCTTTATTTGTAAATAAGTAAGTAACATTTAAGGAGAATTGTCTGATTTGAATCAAGTGAGAGAACAAATAAATATAATTAAACCATGATACTAATGTAGATGAAAAAAGAGAAAACCTTATATATATATCACATCAATCGTGAATAAGACCAATATTTACCTAAAAACTATCAAAAAGAAAAGGAAAAACTTTGAAAGATCTAGTACTTTTAATATTATCTTTATAATAGCAAAGACCACCATTACTCTCAATTTCAATGTGGTGAAGTATTAAATAATTTGTATAATGATTTGCGTTAAAGCATTGGAGGTTTTATACCAAAAATGAAACAAAAAAAAAATCACCATTTGTTATTAATATTCGTGATATGATATAATATCTTTTTTTCATATGGATTCATATAATTTACTTTTATTGTTTCAAAATAATAAATAAGGTTAAACAATTCAACTTACAAACTCCAAGGTGGTAAACCATTTTGTCGATGTACAACGAAAGATTTTTAAGTTTTTTTTTATATAGATAGCAAGGAGCAATTTGAAACTACATAATAGTCCTAAATAATAGCAAAAATAATTATACTTACCAAATTGAACGATTGCGAAGGAATTATGATTTTCTGAGGGAATGATATATATCAAATAAAATTAAATGATTAATAGTCATACTTAGGAAAAATGTTTTCCAAGTATGATGGTTTGTCACAAATGATAATAAAAAAAGGTTAACTGATGTGCACTTTTATAATTTGAAAGGAAGGACTTGAAACATTGATACAAATATATGTTATTATATATCGTACAATGTATATAGAACAAACAAATAAACATTGGGTTAATTTTTAGATCTACTGGAAGATGAAAACGTCCAATTATTATAAAACACTATCTCAACTTTTCATGTAAAAAGAGACACAAAACATGTGAACTTGCTTTTATCCGAGGAAGATTACTAGATCAAATATTAAACTTTAATCAATAGGAATTTAACACCTAACCACATTTAGTATATAGTATAATATGGTCTTATTATTTATTTTTTAATCAATTAAACATTTTGTATCATTTTAATTTTATATGGAGGCATAATGATAATCGAACATTGCACATTAGATCTTCCCAGTTATAATAATATATGATTTTATAAATGTTTGATATTAGAACATTATTTCCGCTATGTTCATTACTTTTGCATGTTGACATGATATATGATCTGGGCTAAGAGTTAGCTTACCAACCATTAGATTTGTATAGTTCTCATCATTACCTTTGAATTATGAGTCATGAGATTTAGTGAAATCAACACGTGGAAAAATATTATTGTATTTCCGATTTTAATTAGAAAATGTACCTACTATGATGAAGAATAGTTATGTCTTTATGGAGGTTGTCGAAAATTGAAGTACATACGTAGAGTTTGCTTAGGATGATACTTGGTAAAACTTCAACCTAGGCTAATTTTTCACAAAGATCATGTGTTGTAGGGTTTAGGTATCAACTGTGATCTCTGATGTAGTGTTTGATGGTTTGTAATTTATATTACGTTAGTTGAGAGGATTAGTGATTCATAGAAGCTGTAACGACCTATTTCCATCGTTATAAAAAAGCCAACGGGGGAAAATTTGGGGCAGGAAAACTTTTTCGTAGTATTTGGATTTTTCCCAACCTAGTCCAGATTATGATGAAATCAGAGTCTTTGAGGTGTAGGGAAATCTGGTAATAATCGGGTGAATCATTTATGATTTGAATTGCATGAGTAGTTAGATAACTCGCTAAGGAATCCGTACGACTTTACGAAATTGAATTCGGGTGAGTAGAACTCCCAGAATTGATCTTAGCGCTAAGGGTATTTTTCTGAGCGTCATTGGTTAGAAGTGTATTGTAAAATGGGGATTTTAGAATTCTCAAAATAGCTCTCTGTTTCGTTCCAGCCGCTTTGAAGCTGGATTTTTCAGCTCTGGTGGGGTTGCTACAGCGGGATGAGAGCCGCTATGGCGGGATCGATGCGACTTAAGGTCGTTAATAAACCCCTAAACGACCTTATTATGCACTTTTCGACTTTAAGATCCAAGGAACGAACCCCAGGCGACTCCTACTCGTTTTCACTATTCTTGAGGCTAAATGTAAGCTTTTCACTCCCCGAATCCATTTTTCGATACGTAATTTGGGTGGGGGATCGGTTGCCATGTTCTGGCATAATATTGGGATCGGGTACCACATTTCGGTATGCTAACTGTTTGGGTTCCATGAGAGGACCAATGATTTGATATAAAATGTGAAGTTGTTAATTGTTAGTAAATGTTGATAATAGTGTATATGTTGGTATATATGCATGTGATTATAATGTTATCTTGACTTGCTTATGTTGTACTTAGTGGGATAGCCGCGTAATCCTACCATTACACTGTGGTTGTGTACTGATACTTCACTTGGTCTTATTTTTGTTGAGTACAGGGCATCTTTAAGCGGCTACTGACAGACCTCGCTTAGAAGATCAATGATCGTTCAAATTCAAGGGTGAGCCAAATTCTTTCGGGTTGCCTTGGGTTCTCTTTCGTCTATGTCTACCATTTTTGGACTTAGACATTTGTTCTAGTTAGTGTAATAGTTCATTAGATTGGGGTTGTATCCTTTCTTGTTTAGACTTGGTTCATTGTTAGATGTTTTGGTACATTGACTCTCAGGTTCTAGTTTACTTCTTCCGCATTGTTTAGTTCTTGTTAGACTTTTGTTGGAGTTTATAGGAACTCCCTATTTATTTCCTTTCCATTTAACTTGCTTCCGTAACTTAAATGTCTTAGTTTTTCGATTAGTTGCTTGGTTTGGGTTGTAGTAGTGGTTCTCCCACCAAAGTGTTAGTATGAGTGCCGAGCACGATGGTCTGGGTTGTGACAAAGTTGGTATCAGAGCCTAGGTTCGTTGATCTCAATGTACCAAAATGAGTCTAGTAGAGTCTCGCAGAACGGTACGGGGATGCCTTTACTTTTCTTCGAGAGGCTATAAGACTTTAGGAAATCTCTCTATTTTCTCATCTCATTTCGTGCTTTGACTTGATTCCAATTGGTTTATGGTGATTCGAATTGGTATCTAACCTCCTTCACTCTTCTGTTCGCAGATGGTTAATATAAGATTCAACTGCGTTAGATCTGTAGCTCCCTTTAATGCTCCAGCTAAGGAATCTATAGCGAGAGGTCGCTATCGAGGTAGGGGTAGAGGATGAGCTAGAGGTAGAGGCCGTGGAAGAGTAAGGCCTGCTGGAAATAGAGCTCCTATTGAGAATGATCTTGTAAATGAGAAACCTCCTGCACATCATGAAGAGATTGAAGAGGAGAATGTTGATGTTGAGAATGTTGAGAATGTGGGACAAGAGGAAGAGGTAAAGGCTGAGACTACCGATGTTCCCCCCATAGACCCAATGTTAGCTCGACAGATCATGTCATTATTGAAAGGGTTGGTTGGTCCTGGAATGCTTCCTTCTGCTCAAGCAACTCAAGCTCCTACTAATCCTCCTGTTGCTAGAACTACGCCTTAGGTGGGCGGGACTAGAAGTAATGATGCTTTCTTCTGTCCTTTGTTGGGTTTTGTTATGGCTGGTAATGAGTATGAAATATTGACTAAGTTTTTGAAGCTAAAGCCTCCTGTGTTTCTTAGTTCTGAGAGTGAGGATGCTTATGAGTTCATCTTAGATTGCTATGAGAGGCTTCATAAGTTGGGAATTGTCCATCAACATGGGGTTGAATTCGTGTTCTTTCATCTTCAAGGTGAGTCTAAGAAGTGGTGGAGAGCTTACATGGAATATAGATCTTCTACTTTACCTCCACTTACTTGGACCCAATTTCATGCGGTGTTCTTAGAGAAATATGTGCCTAGAACCTTGAGGGATCACAAGAAAGATGAGTTTATGTCTTTAGAGCAAAGTGGTATGGTCTGTGGCTGCTTATGAGGCCAAGGACCATGCTTTGTCTAGATATGCTTCGCAGTTGGCGACTACTGAGAAAGAGAGAATTCAGTTGTATATTAGGGGACTAAATTCTGAGTTGCAAGTATTATCTATTCAAATGAATTATGCAGGGAGAAACTTTAATGATATGACAGATTATGTTAAGAGAGTGGAGGGGGTGAGGCGAGACGGCCAAGCTAAGGCATAGGCAAAAAAGGGCAAGAAATCGGGTAACTTTCAAGGTTCTTATTCTAAGAGGTCCGAAAGGCCAACGCTTGCAGCTAAGCCAATTCAGTCTGCTATGCCCGCCTCTACAGGTAGTTACTCGGAAACTCCATCTCATGATTTTCAGAATAGCCAGGGAGTGGCGCCTCCGACGGGCGGCAGACCATCTTTTGATCGTGGTTGTTACAACTGTGGAGAACCTGGGCATATGAGGAGAGATTGTCCCCACCCACGTGTGTTTGAGTCGGCGCAGCAGCAGACTAGAGCAGTGGTACCCATGGGAAATGGTAATAATGGTCGAAGGCATCCACAAGGTGGGAGATGAGGTAATCAGTGAGGCCGTGGAGGTAGAGGAAATGGTAATGCGGGTAGAGGTAGTGTGCAACCAGGCAGGGAAGTGGTTCGTCAAGATGATTGGGCTCAGTTTTATACTTTTCCTAGCAAGAATGAGGCAGATGCATCTGATGTTGTGATCACATGTTCTATTCTTGTCTGTGACCGGATGGCTAATGTGTTGTTTGATCCAGGTTCTACTTATTCATATGTATCTGTGAGATTTGCCTCAATTTTTGATATGGTTTGTGATATTCTTGATGCCCCTATTCGTGTTTCTACCCTATTTGGAGAGTCAGTCATAGTTACCCATGTTTATCGTGTTTGTCCTATTTTGTTTATGGGATTTCAGACTTGGGATGATTTAGTGGTTTTAGATATTATTTCTTTTGACATAATCTTAGGCATGACTTGGTTGTCCCCCTATGCTGTGCTTAATTGTAGTACTAAGTCTATAACTCTACAAATTCTGGGAAGGGAAAAATTAGAGTGGGAAGGGGTGTATAAGCCTAAGATAACTAAGATAATATCCTCCATTCGGGCTAAGAAATTGATAGGGCATGGTTGTTTGGCTTATTTAGCTCATATTAGGGATGTTGAGATTGAGGCTCCATACATTGGGTCTATCCCTGTGGTGTTAGAATTTAGAGAAGTGTTTCCTAATGACTTGCCTGGTATGTCTCGGAATAGAGATATATATTTTTGCATTGATTTGGAGCGTGATACTCATCCCATTTCTATCCTTCAATATCACATGACTCGGGAAGAATTAAGAGAGCTTAAGGCTCAAATCCAAGAACTTCTTGACAAGGGATTTATTCGTCCTAGTGCTGCCCCATGGGGTGCTCTAGTTTTGTTTGTTAAGAAAAATGATGGTAGTATGAGAATGTGTATACATTACCGACAAATGAATAGGGTCACTATTCGAAATAAGTATCCCTTGTCTCTAATAGATGATTTTTTTGACCAAATGCAAGGTGCATCGATTTTCTCTAAGAGTGATCTAAGGTCTGGCTACCATCAATTGAAAATTAGGCCCGAGGATGTGCCCAAGATGGCGTTTAGAACCCGCTATGGGCACTATGAGTTTTTGGTTATGTCTTTTGGTTTGACCAATGCGCCTGCAGCTTTTATGAGTTTAATGAATGGGGTGTTCAAGACATTTCTTGAATCTTTCGTCATAGTCCTTATTGATGATATTTTGGTCTATTCAAAAAGTGAGGAGAGTGTGCCAACCATCTTCGTATAGTTTTTGGGCATTCTTGGGAAACAAAGGTTGTATGCTAAATTTTCTAATTGTGAATTTTTGTTGACTTTGGTAGCATATTTGGGACACGTAGTTTCTAAAGAAGGGGTAATGGTAGATCCTCAAAAGATTAAAGCGGTTAAGAATTGGGTTCGACCTAGCTCCGTGACGGAAGTTAGGTGTTTTGTGGGGCACGCTAGCTATTATCATTGATTTGTGAAGAAGCAAAAGGGAGATACCATTTGAATGGACTAAAAAGTGTGATGAGAGCTTTCAAAAGCTCAAGACTCTCTTGACCACCGCACCCATCCTAGTAATACCGGTAGAAGGTAAATATTTTATTGTTTATTGTGATGCTTCACATTCTGGTTAGGGTGTTGTGTTGATGCATGATAAGAATGTTTTAGCTTATGCATCACGTCAATTGAAGGTGCATGAGAGGAATTATCCAACACATGATTTGGAGCTGGCAACAGTCGTGTTTACTCTGAAGATCTGGCGGTTAAATGTGAGGCATTTACTGTTCATCGTAGTTTGCAGCAAGTGTTCACTCAAAAAGATCTGAATTTGAGACAACATAGGTGGATGGAGTTAATTAAAGATTATGATGTCACAATTCAATACCATCCGGGTAAGGCTAATGTAGTGGCAGACGCTTTGAGTCGGAAGGCAGTGAGTATGGGTAGTTTAGCTTGCCGAAGTGTAACCAAGTGACCTATGGCTAAGGAAATTTAGCCCTTAGGGTCCAAGTTCATGCATTTAGGCATCTCAGAAAGAGGTGGGGTGTTAGCTAGTAATGAAGTAAGGGCTACATTCATTGAGGAGATCAATGCATAACAATTTGAGGATGAGAATTTGGAGGAGCTTAGGAAGAAGACTGCGAATGGTAAGGCACAAGAGACCACTCTGGATGTGGATGGTGTGCTCAATTTTAATGGGAGAATATGCGTTCCTAGAGTATATGACTTAATTGAGATATTGTTGGCAGAGACATGGAATTTCAATCCGGTGAAAATGTTCTTCTTAAAGTATCAGCCAATGAAAAGGGTGATGAGATTCGGCAAGAAAGGTAAGCTAAGTCCGCGATACATTGGCCCCTTTGAGGTTCTTGAATATGTGGTAAGTAACATCCGGCAATTTGAAATAACTATGAAGAGGCTAAAAATCGGAAATAGTCATTTTTGGAAAGAATTTAAAAAATTGGATATTTTGGCTAAGTATGGAAAAAAAAAGTGAGTTTTTGGCCGACTTTGAGAAGCCATAAATCCTAGATCAGAATGAGTTAGGTGTAGTTCCAGTTATGTTTGGAAAGCCCTTGGAATTATCTTTCCAACGTCGCTAAGTTTGCTTGATTCCGAGTTCGTATGAGTGTCCTATGTCCTTTGGAAGTTGGGAAGTTGGCAGGGAAGTCCCTCCGGAAATCTTAAGGGTATTTTGGTCTTTTCCTTAACCAATTCTTTTGGATATATTAAAGTGTTAGACTGAATTTAGATCAGTTTTTCCTTTTTTAAAAGAGTGAGAGTTAGGGTTCTTGAGAGAAAAGAGGAGAAGAAGGGGAGAAAGAGAAGATCAAGCAAGGTTTCGTCAAAGATCGTCGTGGATATCGTCGGGGGTGATCCCTACTAGGTATGTGAGTTCATATTGTTGGGTTGGTTCTTTCCCCCACACGCCAAACTCATTTAATTTTGAGAAAAGATTGATTGTGTTTGTTGAAGTTGTTGGTTGTGTTTGTTGAAGTGTTGTGATTATGTTGAAGTCCTTGTTAATTTGGGACATGTTTTCGGTTGTGTTTTTGAGTTGAAATCTATTGTATGTTGAGGGTTTTTATGATTCTAAGTGTTTGGGGGCTGGAACCATTGAAGTGTTTGGGGGTTGGAACCATTGAAGGTAAGGAGGTTTAGAGTTGGAAAAATGAAAGAGAAAAGTCAAAATTTCGGGGAAAAGGGCTGGGGCGTCACGCCAGCCAGCGCACCCCAAAAGGGGCTCTGAAGCCCAGCCCTTGGGGCTGCGCGCCTAGCAGAGCTCCCAGCAGGCCCCTCTGAGGTCTGAAGGCTGGTGCTCCGCGCTTCTCAGAGCACCAAGGACGTCAAGGTTTCCCTTTCATTCCCTACTTTCTCATACATGTTCCTTGGTAATGTACCTATGTTTTATAGTTGTTTTCAATACTCTAAGGTACATCCAAACATCCCGAATTCATCCATAAACAAGAGATTATTACCCTCGAATCCGTACTCCAATTCGAGGAAAGTTAGGATCAAAGTTAAGTTTAGAAGTTAAGAAGCAAGTCAAAGCAAGTCTTTAAAGCTTTCCAAGAGTCTTTATTGAACGTTTTAACTTCGTTGTAAGGCTCAAGTTTCAAGTCAAGTAAAGAGTATTGAGTTTCAAGTTAACCCAAGAGTATAGAGTTGAGTTCATTTCTCAAAAGTTATTAGGGAACTATGTATTCCCAAAGAAGTTTCTAAATGTTTTTTTACATTTGAGTAAGAAAGGAACTATGTTTCCAAAAGAGCCTTTGGGATAGTTTTCAAGAAAAAGGAACATCGATTCCAAGTGAGCCTTTGGGCTAGATTTTGAGCAATTATCTCAAACTAAAGAAAGATGTGTTTAAAACACTTTTGAGCTAAAGTATTTTTGGAGTAGTATTGAGCACCGAATTGGGGACACGAGTTACTATTTACTCAACTCTCCATAAGAACCATGTAGCCAAACATGGAAATTAACGGGTCATTCTTTTTAGATGATCACGTAAGATTAAGCTAGTGGATCCACTAAGTTAAGTAAGGTCCTATATCACGGCAAGGTATAGGATGGTCCTTGGGCAACGTGAGGTAAAACTTTATATCAGCACTAGGGCTCATAGTGGTGGTTGTCGGTTAAAGAATCTCCTACTAAAGTTATATTACTTTTATATTAGTAAAGTTGAGTTTGTTATTGTTTTATCCTTAACGAACTAAGTTGTTTACAATGTTTCACAAGCTTTATATATATTGCATGTGTCTTTTTGCTTTATATTGAATTCGGTTATTCATGAGTTGAGTACAGCCATGGTAAGAGTTCCTTTGTATTCCTTTCTAGCTTAAGTTGTTGTTTAGCTTTCCGGCTCACATACTCGTACATTCAATGTACTGATGCCAGTTGGCCTGCATCTTATGATGATGCAGACACAGGTACCCAGGATCAGTATCCAGCACGCCGTTGATCTAGCTGAGCATTCCAGAGTCAGTGGTGAGCCTCCTTGTTTTTCGGAGGACCTTGTTATTTTTTGTTCTTAGTTTTGTTTTGTTAGGATGTTGCAGGGTCTGTCCCAACATCCATCTAAGTATTTTAGAGGCTTCATAGACAATCGGTCAGTTAGTATTGAGTCTCTCATCTATGTATATATGTAAATATTCTATTTTGAGACACGAGTTACCTTCTGGCATGTTATGCATCAGTTAAGTTTTTGTATAACCTTGCATTGAGTTATTCTGTTATAGGTTTTCACTGATTTTAGAAAGCCAGGTCAAGGGTTCGCTTGGGGCAAGCAATGGTCTCCGGGTGCCGCTCGGGCCTACGGTGTAGGCTCGGGGCGTGACAAACTTGGTATCAGAGCGCATAGTTCAAGATTCCTAAGGATTCTGTGAATCCGTGTCTATAGAGTCCTAGTTATCGGTGTGAAGCGCGCCACATCTATAATTGGGAGGCTAAGACACTTAGGAAGATTTCTCATTTCTTTCACACTCATTTCGTGCGTTAGAGTTGATCTCTAAAAGTTTTCTTTAATCCGTGCTTGCACGTGTTTTCAGATAATCATGCCTCCACGAAGAGTTTGCAGAGGGCGTCTTCCTAGACATTATGTTGATGAGTGAGAGTTACCTTATGCCCCGGGAGTGCAACCACAAGGGGAAGTTTCTAATGCCGAGTTCAGAGAGGCAATTAGAATTCTGAGTCAAGCTGTAACTAATCAGATTGGTCAGCAATGGGGAGCTCGACATGAAGGAGCTGACACTTCAAGGATTCGTGAGTTCTTAGGGATGAATCCTCCGAATTTCATGCGTTCGAGTACTACTGAGGATCCAGAAAACTTCATTGAGGAGATGAAGAAGATTTTTGATGTGATTCATGTGGTAGATACTGAGCGAGTTGAGCTAGCTGCGTAGCAATTGAAGGATGTTGCCAAAAGTTGGTTCGACCAGTGGAAAGGGAGTAGAGCTGAGTATGAACCACATGCGAGTTGGGTCTGTTTTGAGGAAGTTTTCTTGGGGCGTTTCTTTCCTTGAGAATTGAAAGAGGCCAAGGTACGTGAGTTCCTCACACTTAAGCAGGATTCTTTGAGTGTTAATGAGTATGGGTTGAAGTTCACCCAACTCTCCCGTTATACTCCGGAGATGGTTGCGGACATGAGGAGTAGAATGAGCTTGTTTGTAGCTGGGCTGTCTCGTCTGTCGAGTAAGGAAGGTAGGGCTGCAATGCTTATCGGGGACATGGACATATCAAGGTTGATGGTTTATGTGTAGCAGGTTGAGGAAAAGAAGCTGAGGGACAGAGAAGAGTTCAGAAATAAGAGAACTAAGACCGGTAATGAGTCCGGGCAGCAAAAAGGGAATGCAAACCGTCCGTCCTTTCAACAAAGGCAAAAGGGACCTGCTCCATCATCTGCTAGGGCACCTGCACCCAGATATAGAGGTGAACATAATGGCCAGAATTCGAAGGACTTCAAGTCTAGACCAATACAATCTTCAGGTAGTGTGGCACAAGGAGATAGCTTCATTCCTGCATGTGCTAGAACCCTCCTGGGTAAATGTCGTGATGGCCAGACCGGTTGTTTTAAATGTGGGAAAGAGGGTCACTTCATGAAGGAGTGCCTTAAGAACAGGGAAGGTAGTGGAAGTCTGAGCAATAGGGCCCAAGCTTCATCAGTTTCTCCCCCAGATAGGATGGCACCTGGAGGAGCTAGTTCTAGTATAGTCGGAGGAGCAAGCTGCCTCTATGCATTCACTAGTCGCCATGAGTAAGAGAATTCTCCAAATGTTGTCACTGGTATGATCAAAGTCTTTGCTTTTGATGTGTATGCTTTGCTAGATCCAGGAGCAAGTTTATCTTTTGTAACTCCTTATGTTGCAAATAATTTTGATGTTCTTCCTGAAAGACTTTGTGAACCCTTTTGTGGTTCTACACCTGTTAGGGAGTCTATTCTAGCAGAAAGAGTCTATCGTGATTGTACCATTTCCATCAATCACAAGAGCACCATGGCTGATTTGGTTAAGTTAGACATGGTAGACTTCGATGTTATTCTAGGTATGGATTGACTTCATGCCTGTTATGCATCATTAGATTGTAGAACCCGCGTGGTTAAGTTTCAGTTTCCGAATGAGCCAGTCTTAGAGTGGAGTCGTAGTTCAGCAGTGCCTAAGGGCATTTCATTTCATACCTTAAGGCGAGAAAGTTAGTTTCGAAGGGTTATATCTATCACTTAGTCCGAGTTAATGACTCTAGTGTTGAGATACCTCCTTTTCAGTCAGTTCCTATAGTAAGAGAGTTTCTAGAAGTTTTTCCTGATGATTTACCCGGAATTCCTCCTGAGAGAGAAATAGATTTTGGTATAGACCTCATTCTAGATACTCGTCCTATCTCTATTCCACCATATAGAATGGCACCAACATAGTTGAAAGAGCAGTTGAAAGATCTCCTAGATAAGGGTTTCATTCGACCAAGTGTCTCACCTTGGGGTGCTCCGGTCTTGTTTGTAAGAAAGAAAGATGGTTCCCTTAGGATGTGTATAGATTACCGCCAGTTGAATAAGGTTACCATCAAGAATAAGTACCCTCTTCCGAGGATTGATGATCTTTTCGATTAACTTCAAGGTGCCACTTATTTTTTGAAGATTGACCTCAGATCTGGCTATCACCAGTTAAGAGTAAGGGAATGTGATATTCCAAAGACATCATTCAGGACTAGAGATGGTCATTACAAGTTTTTGGTCATGTCCTTTGGTTTGACCAATGCACCGGCATCTTTCATGGACTTGATGAATAGAGTCTTCAAACCTTATTTAGATATGTTTTTTATCGTCTTCATTGATGACATACTAATCTATTCGAAGAATGAAGAAGATCATACTAGTCATCTCAGAATAGTTCTTCAGACTTTGAAAGATAAAGAGTTGTATGCCAAGTTCTCTAAGTGTGGGTTTTGGCTTGAGTCTGTGGCATTTTTAGATCACATTGTATCTGGTGATGGAATTAAAGTTGATACTCGAAAAATTGAGGCAGTGCAGAATTGGCCTAGACTCACATCTCCAACTGAAATTAGAAGTTTCTTGGGTTTAGCTGGCTATTATAGAAGGTTTGTAGATGGGTTCTCATCTAGTGCATCTCTTTTGACCAAGTTGACTCAGAAGGCAGTGAAATTTCAATGGTCTAAAGCTTGTGAGAAAAGCTTTCAGGAATTGAAAGAAAGGTTGATTACTGGTCCATTTTTGACTTTACCAGAAGGTACTCAAGGTTTTGTGGTGTATTGTGATGCATCTAGATTTTGTTTGGGTTGTGTCTTAATGCAGAATGGAAAGGTTATATCTTATGCCTCCAGACAGTTGAAGGTTCATGAGAAGAACTAGCCAACCCATGATTTAGAGTTGGCTGCTGTAGTATTCACTTTGAAGATATGGCGTCATTACTTGTATGGTGTGCATGTTGATGTATTTACTGATCACAAGAGTCTTCAATATGTGTTCACTCAGAAAGAGCTTAATCTTAGGAAGAGGAGGTTGTTGGAATTACTCAAAGATTATGACCTGAGTATTCTTTACCACCCAGGTAAGGCTAATGTTGTTGCTGATGCTTTAAGCAGGTTGTCTATGGGTAGCACCACCCATATTGAAGAAGGGAAGAGAGAGTTAGCAAAATATGTGCACGGACTGGCACGCCCGGGAGTCAGACTTATGGATTCCACAGAAGGAGGTATAGCGGTGACGAAAGGGGCCGAGTCATCCTTAGTGTCAGAAGTGAAAGAGAAACAAGACCAAGATCCCATTTTGCTTGAGTTGAAGGCAAATGTTCAAAAGCAGAAAGTATTAGCTTTTGAACATGGGGGAGATGGTGCGTTGAGATATCAAGGTAGATTGTGTGTACCTATGGTGGATGGACTCCAAGAGAAGATTATGGAGGAAGCTCATAGCTCCAGATATTCCGTTCATTCGGGTTCCACAAAGATGTATTGTGACTTGAGAGAAGTTTATTTGTGGAATGGCATGAAGAAGGGCATTGCCGAGTTTGTGGCTAAGTGTCCAAATTGCCAGCAAGTGAAAGTTGAACACCAAAGGCCTGGTGGTTTGGCTCAGAGGATAGAACTTTTGGAATGGAAGTGAGAGATGATCAATATGGATTTCATCACAGGATTGCCAAGGTCTCGCAGACAGCATGACTTTATTTGGGTAATTGTCGACAGAATGACAAAGTCAGCCTATTTTCTACCAGTAAAGACTACCCATTCATCTGAAGATTATGCCAAGTTATATATTCAAGAGATAGTGAGACTTCATGGAGTCCTAGTCTCCATTATTTCAGATAGAGGTGCACAGTTTACTGCACAGTTCTGGAAATATTTTCAGAAAGGCTTGGGTTCGAAGGTGAACTTAAGTACTGCTTTTCATCCTCAGACTGATGGGCAAGCAGAGCGCACTATTCAGACTTTAGAAAATATGTTGAGGGCTTGTGTAATCGATTTCAAAGGGAGTTGGGATGATCACCTACCTCTCATTAAGTTTGCCTACAACAACAGTTATCACTCTAGCATCCAGATGGCTCCATACGAAGCTCTTTATGGGAGAAGATGTAGATCTCCTATTGGATGGTTTGAAGTTGGTGAAGCAGGGTTGATAGGACCAGATTTAGTTCACCAAGCTATGGAGAATATGAAAGTGATTCAAGAGAGGCTGAAAATGGCACAGAGTCATCAAGAATCCCACACCGATGTTAGGAGAAAGGCGTTAGAGTTTGAAGTAGATGATTAGGTATATTTGAAAGTTTCACCCATGAAGCGGGTTATAAGGTTTGGTAAGAAGGGGAAACTTAGTCCCCGGCATATTGGATCTTACCGCATAGCCAAGAGGATTGACAATGTTGCATATGAGTTGAAGCTACCACAGGAACTAGTAGCGGTTCATTCGGTATTTCACATCTCCATGTTGAAGAAATGCATAGGCGATCCTTCATTGATCCTACCAACTGAAAGTATTACGATCAAGGATAGCTTATCTTATGAGGAGATTCATGTTCAGATTTTTGATCGCCAAATTCGTAAATTGAGAACAAAAGAGGTAGCCTCAGTCAAGGTCCTTTGGAGAAACCAATTTTTTGAGGAAGTTACTTGGGAAGCCGAAGAGGACATCAAGAAGAGATATCCATATCTCTTTGAATCCGGAATAAATGCAGATTAAGGTACTAATTTCCTTCTTAGTGCTCTTTAAATTGTAGTGAGCATGTTGTTGTTGTTGTTGTTGTTTGCATGATTGCTTGTTGGGTGTTTGAATTGATGTTACACCCTTAGCCTTATTAGAGTAATCTCATTCGAGGATGAAAGTTCCCAAGGGGGAAATATTGTAACATCTGGAAATTTGAAATAACTATGAAGAGGCTAAAAATCAGAAATAGTCATTTTTGGAAAGAATTTAAAAATCTGGAAATTTGGCCAAGTATGGAAAAACAAAGTGAGTTTTTGGCCAACTTTGAGCAGCCATAACTCCTAGATCAGGATGATTTAGGTGTATTTCCAGTTATGTTTGGAAATCCCTTGGAATGATCTTTCCAACGCCGCCGAGTTTGCTCGATTCCAAGTACATATGAGTGAGCTATTCCCTTTGGAAGTTTGGCAGTTTGCAGGGAAGTCCGTCTGGAAATCTTAAGGGTATTTTGGTCTTTTCCCTAACCAATTCTTTTGGATATATTAAAGAGTTAGACTGATTTTAGATTAGTTTTTCCTTTTTTAAAAGAGTGAGAGTTAGGGTTCTTGAGAGAAAAGAGGAGAAGAAGGGGAGAAAGAGAAGATCAAGCAAGGTTTCGTCGAAGATCAAGCAAGGTTTCATCAAAGATCGTCGTGGATATCGTCGGGGGTGATCCATACTAGGTATGTGAGTTCATAGTGTTGGTTTTGTTCTTTCCCCCACACGCAAAACTCGTTTAATTTTGAGGAAAGGTTGATTGTGTTTGTTGAAGTTGTTGGTTGTGTTTGTTGAAGTGTTGTGATTGTGTTGAAGTCCTTGTTGATTTGGGACATGTTTTCGGTTGTGTTTTTGAGTTGAAATCTATTGTATGTTGAGGGGTTTATGATTGTAAGTGCTTGGGGGCTGGAACCATTGAAGGTAAGGAGGTTTAGAGTTGGAAAAATGAAGGAAAAAAGTCAAAATTTTGGGGAAAAGGGATGGGGCATCGCGCCAGCAAATGCTCCCCAAAAGGGGCTCTGAAGCCCAACCATTGGGGCTGTGCGCCTAGCAAAGCGCCCAGCAGGCCCCTCTGAGGTCTGAAGTCTGGCGCTCCGCGCCTCCCAGAGTGCCAAAGACGCCAAGTTATCCCTTTAATTCCCTACTTTCTCATACATGTTCCTTGGTAATGTACCTATGTTTTATAGTTGTTTTCAACACTCTAAGGTAAATCCAAACATCCCAAATTCATCCGTAAACATGAGATTATTACCCTCGAATCCGTACTCCAATTCGAGGAAAGTTAGGATCAAAGTCAAGTGAAGTTAGAGTCAAGTTTAGAAGTTAAGAAGCAAGTCAAAGCAAGTCTTTGAAGCTTTTCAAGAGTCTTTATTGAACGTTTTAACTTCGTTGTAAGGCTCAAGTTTCAAGTCAAGTAAATAGTATTGAGTTTCAAGTTAAGCCAAGAGTATAGAGTTGAGTTCATTTCTCAAAAGTTATTAGGGAACTATGTATTCCCAAAGAAGTTTCTAAATGTTTTTTTACATTTGAGTAAGAAAGGAACTATTTTTCCAAAAGAACCTTTGAGATATTTTACAAGAAAAAGGAAGATCGATTCCAAGTGAGCCTTTGGGCTAGATTTTGAGCAATTATCTCAAACTAAAGAAAGATGTGTTTAAAACACTTATGAGCTAAATTATTTTGGGAGTAGTATTGAGCACCGAATTGGGTACACGAGTTCATATTTACTCAACTCTCCATAAGAACCATGTAGCCAAACATAGGAATTAACGGGTCATTCATTTTAGATGATCATGTAAGATTAAGCTAGTGGATCCACTAAGTTAAGTAAGGTCCTATATCACGGCAAGGTATATGATGGTCCTTAGGCAACGTATGGTAAAACATTGTAGCATCACTAGGGCTCCTAGTGGTGGTTGTCGGTTAAAGAATCGCCCACTAAAGTTATATTACTTTTATATAAGTAAAGTTGAGTTTCTTATTGTTTTATCCTTAACGAACTAAGTTGTTTACAATTTTTTACAAGCTTTATATATATTGCATGTGTCTTTTTGCTTTATATTGAGTTCGGTTATTCATGAGTTGCGTAGAGCCAATGTAAGAGTTCCTTTGTATTCCTTTTAAGCTTAAGTTGTTGTTTAGCTTTCCGGCTCGCTTACTTGTACATTCAATGTACTGATGCCATTTGGCTTGCATCTTATGACGATGTAGACATAGGTACCTAGGATCAACATCCAGCACGCCGTTGATCCAGCTGAGCACTCCAGAGTCAGTAGTGAGCCTCCTTGTTTTCCGGAGGACCCTGTTATTTTGTGTTCTTAGTTTAGTTTTGTTAAGATGTTGCGGGGTCTGTCCCAACATCCATCTCAGTATTTTAGAGGCTTCATAGACAATCAGTCAGTTTGTATTGAGTCTCTCATCTATGTATATATGTAAATATTCTATTTTCAGACACGAGTTGCCTTTTGGCATGTTATGCATCAGTTAAGTTGTTGTATAACTTTGCATTGCATTGAGTTATTCTATTGAGTTAGGTTTTCTCTGAGTTTAGCGAGCCAGGCCAAGGGTTCGCTTAGGGCCAGCAATGGTCTTCGGGTTCCCGTCCCGCCTAGGGTGTAGGCTCGAGGTGTGACATGGTACCGGTAGCGTATATATTAGCTTTACCTCCTAATCTATCAGGTGTTCATTCGGTATTTCATGTGTCTATGCTGAAGAGTTATCATGGTGACAAAAATTATATAATTAAGTGGGATTCAATTGTTTAGAGAAAGACCTCCAATATGAGGAGGAACCGATTGCAATTCTTGGTCGTGATGTGCATAAGTTGAGGACGAAGGAGATTAAGTCCGTGAAGGTTCAATGGAAGCATCGTCCAATTGAGGAAGCTACTTGGGAAACCGAGAGGGACATGCGGGAGAAGCATCCCCTATTGTTCTTCGATTCAAGTACTACTTCATTCCTTCCTTAGCCTATTTTTTCTAAGTTTTGTCACTCGGGGATGAGTGATGGGTAAATTGGTATCTATTGTAACTACCTGTTCCCGTCGTTATAGAAAAACCAAGGGGGAAAATTTGGGGCCGGAAAACTTTTTTGTTGTATTTGGATTTTTCCCAACATAGTCCAGATTTGGACGAAATCGGAGTCTTTGAGGTGTAGAGAAATCTGGTAATAATCGGGTGAATCATTTATGATTTTGATTGCATGAGTAGTTAGATAACTCGCTAAGGAATCCATACGACTTTACGAAATTGAATTCGGGTGAGTAGAACTCCCGAAATCTATCTTAGTGCTAAGGGTATTTTTCTGAGCGTCGTTGGTTAAAGGTGTGTTGTGAAATGGGGACTTTGGAATTCTCAAAATATCTATTTATTTCGTTCCAGCCGCTTTGGCGCTGGATTTTGCCGCTCTGGTGGGGACGCTACAGTGGGATGAGGGCCGCTGTGGCGGGCTCGACGCGAGTTAAAGTCGTTTATAAACCCCTATACAACCTTATTATGCACGTTTCAACTTTTAGAGCCAAGGAACGAACCCCAGACGACTCCTACTCATTTTCACCATTCTTGAGGCTAAAGGTAAGCTTTTCACTCCCCATATTCATTTTTCGATTCGTAGAATGTAATAGAATGGGTGAATATTGATGAGGGAGGGTTTTTTGATAGATTCTATGGTGGAAACAACCCTAATTTGGATAATTGGGATCATAGGTTTGATCTAGGGTTCATAGAAATGTTAGTAATTCGGGTAATTAGTAATTGTTTATTGATTCCCATGTTATTATGATTCTTTGTAGACGAAGAACAAGTGGAACGCGTTCATAAAGGGAAGGATCAAGTTTCTTAGGGTTTCAAGCTTGTTTTGAGGTAGGTGATGGTTGTGATTTTATGATTGTGTGATGTATGTTTGTTCTTGCTTCATTATGATACTTGTATATGTATGAATGTTGCAATGTTGATCACACTTATTGTAAATGAGATAGATGAATGATGATTGCCATGAAATCATGACTTAAATGTATGATCTTGAGGATATACTTGTGATTGTGATTGTGGTGTGTGAATGGGATCGGTTGCCACATTCCTGCATAACTAACTTGGATCGATTGCCACGTTCTGGCATAAATATGGGATCAGTTTCCAGATTCCGGCATAACATTGGGATCGGGTACCATGTTCTGGTGTGCTAACTGTTTGGGTTTGGGTTCCATGAGAGGACCAATGATTTGATATAAAATGTGAAGTTGTTCGTTGTTCGTAAATGTTGATAATAATGTATATGTTGATATATATGCATGTGATTATAATGTTATCTTGACTTGCTTATGTTGCACTTAGTGGGATAGCCGCGTGATCCTACCAGTACACTGTGGTTGTGTACTGATACTGCACTTTCTCTTATTTTTCGTTGAGTACAGGGTATCTTCTGGCGGCTATTGACAGACCTCGCTTAAGAGATCAGTGATCATTTGAATTCAAGGGTGAGCCAAATTCTTCCGGGATGCCATGGGTTCTCTTTCGTCTATGTCCACCATTTTCGGACTTAGACATTTTTTGTAGTTAGTGGAATAGTTGATTAGATTGGGGTTTCATCCCTTCTTGTTTAGACGTGGTTCATTGTTAGATGTTTTGGTAATTGACTTTTAGGTTCTAGGTTATTTCTTCCACATTGTTAAGTTTTTCCTAGAATTTTGTTGGAGTTTATGGGAACTCCGTATTTATTTCCTTAGTATTTAACTTGCTTCCATAACTTAAATGTCTTAGTTTTTAGATTAGGTGCTTTGTTTGGGTTGTAGTAGTGGTTCTCCCATCAGATTGTTAGTGTGGGTGCCAATCACGACGGTCTGGGTCATGAAAAAGTTGGTATTAGAGCCTAGGTTCATTGATCTTGATGTACCAAAATGAGTCTAGTAGAGTCTCGCGGAATAGTACAGGGATACCTTTAATTTTCTTTGAGAGGCTATAGGACATTAGGAAATCTCTCTATTTTCTCTTGTCTTCTTTCATGCTATGACTTGATTCTAATTCGTATCAGGCGATTCAAATTGGTATCTAACCTCCTTCACTCTTCTGTTCGCAGATGGTTAATACTAGATTCAACGACATTAGTCCCGTAGCTCCTGTTAATGCTCCAGCTGAGGAATATACAGTGAGAGGTCGCGGTTGAGGCAGGGGTAGAGGAAGAGCTAGGGATAGAGGCAGTGGAAGAGTAGCGCCTGCTGGAAATAGAGCTCTTGTTCTGAATGCTCCTATGAATGAGAACCCTCCTGTGCATCATGAAGAGATTGAAAACGAGAATGTTGAGGATGTGGAACAATAGGAAGAGGTGCAGGCTGAGACTACCGATCTTCCCCATAGACCTAGTGTTAGCTCAACAAATCATGTCATTCTTGAAAGGGTTGGCTGGTCCTAGAGTGCTTCCTTCTGTTCAAGCAACTCAAGCTCCTACTAATCCTTCTATTGCTAGCACTGAGCCTAAGGTGTGCGGGACTGGAGGTAATGATGCTTTCTTCCATCCTTTATTGGGTTCTGTTATGACTAGTAATGAGCATGAAATGTTGACTAAGTTTTTGAAGCTAAAGCCTCATGTATTTCTTGGTTCTGAGAGTGAGGATGCCGATGAGTTTATCTTAGATTTCTATGAAAGGCTTCATAAGTTGGGAATTGTCCATCATCATGGGGTTGAGTCCGTTTCCTTTCAACTTCAAGGTGATGCTAAGCAGTGATGTAGAGCTTACATGGAATGCAGATCTTCCACTTTACCTCCACTTACTTGGACTAGTTTCATGCTCTGTTCTTAGAGAAATATGTGCGTAGAACCTTGAGGGATCGCAAGAAAGATGAGTTTATGGCTTTAGAGCAAGGTGGTATGTTTGTGGCTGCTTATGAGGCCTAGTTCTATGCTTTATCTAGATATGCTTCGCAGTTGGTGACTACTGAGGAAGAGCGAATCCGATTATTTATTAGGGGACTAAATTCTGAGTTGCAAGTATTATCTGTTCATATGACTTTTGCAGGGAGAATCTTTAATGAGGTGACAGACTATGCTAAGAAAGTGGAGGTGGTGACGCGAGACGGTCAAGATAAGGCATGGGCAAAAAGGCCCAAGAACTCGGGTAACTTTCAAGGTTCTTATTCCAAGGGGTTCGGAAGGACAACGCTAGGAGCCAAGCCAATTCAGTCCAGTATGCCCTTCTCTACATGTAGTTACTCGGAAACTCCATCTCATAATATTTAGGATTGCCAGGGAGTCGCGCCTTCGACGGGCGGCAGACCATCTTTTGATCGTACTTGTTACAACTGTTGAGAACCTGTGCATATGAGGAGAGATTGTCCCCACCCACTTGTGTTTGAATCCGTGCAGCAGCAGACTAGAGTAGTGGTACCCGCAAGAAATGGTAATAATGGTCAAGGGCATCCATAAGGTGGGTGATGAGGTAATCTGCGAGGCCATGGAGGTAGATAAAATAGTAATGCGGGCAGAGGTAATGTGCAACCAGGCAGGGAAGTTGTTCGTCAAGATGATAGGATTCAGTGTTATGCCTTTTCAGGTAAGAATGAGGAAGAGGCGTCTGATGCGGTGATCACATGTACTATTCTTGTCTATCACCGGATGGATAATGTGTTGTTTGATCGGGTTCTACTTATTCATATGTATCCATGAGATTTGCCTCAGATTTTGATATGATTTGAAATATTCTTGATTCCCCTATTCGTGTTTCTACCCTAGTTGGAGAGTCAGTCATAGTTACCCATGTTTATCGTGCTTGTCCTAATTTGTGTATGGGATTTCAAACTTGGGCTTATTTAGTGATTTAGGATATGATTGACTTTGACACAATCTTAGGTATGACTTGGTTGTCCCCCTATTATGTTGTGCTTAATTGTAATACTAAGTCTGTAACTCTAGAAATTCCGGGAAGGGAAAAATAGACTGGGAAGGGGTGTACAAGCCTAAGTGAACTAAGATGATATCCTCCATTAAGGCTAAGAAATTGATAGGGAAGGGTTGTTTGACTTATTTGGCTCATATTAGGGATGTTGAGATTGAGGCTCCATCCGTTGGGTCTAACCCTGTAGTGTCAGCATTTAGAAAAGTGTTTCCTAATGACTTGGCTGGTATGCCTTCGGATAGATATATAGATTTTTTGCATTGATTTAGAGCAAAATACTCGTCCCATTTCTATCCTTTCATATTGTATGGCTCCGGTAGAATTAAGAGAGCTTAAGGCTTAAATCTAAGAGCTTCTTGACAAGGGATTTATTTGTCCTAGTGCTTCTCCATGGGGTGCTCCAGTTTTGTTTGTTAAGAAAAATGATGGTAGTATGAGAATGTGTATAGATCACCAGCAATTGAATAGGGTCACTATTCGAAATAGGTATCCCTTGTCTCGAATATATGATCTTTTTGACCAATTCCAAGGTGCATCAGTTTTCCCTAAGATTGATCTAAGGTCTGGCTACTATCAATTGAAAATTAGGCCTGAGGATGTGCCCAAGATGGCGTTTAGAACCCACTATGAGCACTAAGAGTTTTTGGTTTTGTCTTTTTGTTTGACTAATACGCTTGCAGCTTTTATGAGTTTAATGAATAGGGTGTTCAAACCATTTCTTGATTCTTTCGTCATAGTCTCTATTGATAATATTTTGGTCTATTTGAAAAGTGAGGAAGAGCATGCCCACCATCTTCATATTGTTTTGGGCGTTCTTGGTAAACAAAGGTTGTATCATTTTTGGGACATGTAGTTTCAAAAGAAGGGGTAATGGTAGATCCTTAAGATATTGAAGCAGTTAAGAATTGGGCTCGACCTAGCTCCGTGACGGAAGTTAGGAGTTTTCTGTGGCTCGCTAGCTATTATCGTCGATTTGGGAAGAAATATAAAGGAGATACCATTTGAATGGACTGAAAAGTGTGAGAAGAGCTTACTAAAGCTCAAGAATCTCTTAACCACCGCACCAATCCTAACATTACCGGTAGAAGGTAAAGATCTTATTGTTTATTGTGATGCTACATATTCTGGTTTGGGTGTTGTGTTGATGCATGATAAGCATGTTATAGCTTATGGATCACATCAATTGAAGGTGCATGAAAGGAATTATCCCACATATAATTTTGAGTTAGCAGCGGTAGTGTTTGCTCGGAAGATCTGGTGGCATTACCTCATGGGGTTTAATGTGAGGTATTTACTGATCATCGTAGTTTGCAGCATGTGTTCACTAAAAAAGAACTGAATTTGAGACAACGAAGGTAGATGGAGTTTCTTAAAGATTGTGATGTCACAATTCAATACTATTCGGGTAAAGCTAATGTAGTGGTAGACGCTTTGAGTCGGAAAGCGGTGAGTATGTGTAGTTTATCTTGCCGAAGTCTAAGCAAGCGACCTTTGGCTAAGGGAATTCAAACCTTAGGGTCCAAGTTCATGTAGTTGGGCATCTCAGAAAGAGGCGGGGTGTTAGATAGTTTTGAAGTAAGGGCCACATTCATTGAGGAGATCAAGGCCAAACAATTTGAGGATAAGAATTCAGAGGAGCTTAAGAAGAAGACTGTGAATGGTAAGGCCCAAGAGACCACTCTTGATGCGGATGGTGTGCTCAATTTTAAAGGGATAATATGTGTTCCTAGAGTAGATGACTTGATTGAGAAATTGTTGGCAGAGTATCATGGATCGCGATATTCTATTCCTCCATGTGTGACCAAGATGTATCGAGATTTGAAGCGAATTTATTGGTGGCCGGGTATGAAGAAAGACATAGCGGAGTTTGTAGCGAAGTGTCAAAATTGTCAACAAGTGAAATATGAACATCAAAGGCCTGCAGGTTTACTTCAAAGAATGCCAATTCCGGAATGGAAGTGGGAAATAATAGCCATGGATTTTTTGGTTGGTCTTCCCAAAACTTTGGGAAAGTTTGATTCTATTTGGGTAGCGGTTGATAGATTGACTAAGTCAGCCCATTTTATTCCGGTAAGAATAGATTATAATGCTGAGCAATTAGCTAAGGTCTATGTAAAAGAGATATTGAGGTAGCATGAGGTGCCCCTCTCTATCATCTCAGACCGTGGTACCCAATTCACATCCATGTTTTGGAGGAAATTGCATGATGACTTGGGCACACAACTCACTTTTTGTACAGCCTTCCATCCACAGATAGACGGGTAGTCAGAGAGGACTATTCAAGTGTTAGAAGACATGTTGAGGGCATGTGTGCTTGATTTTGCAGGGTATTGGGATAAATTCATACCTTTGTGTGAGTTCTCATATAATATTAGTTATCACTCCAGCATAGATATGGACAGCCCGACTTCAAACGGGTATATCCTTATACGAGATAAAAAATTAGCAAACTCGGCGGTGTTGGAAAGAGGATTCCAAGGCCTCTCATTTGATATCCTACAGGTGTACTGACTCATCCAGTGCTAAAAGTTATGGTTATTTGAAGTTGATCCAAAACTTAAAAGAACTAAGGAATGGCTTGAATGAATTCTCTTTAATTCTTTTTGGAATTCAAGGTGCTATATCTAGTGACCTGACCTTAATACTTAAGAAATTTTAAACTCCTCCATAAAATCTTACTCACAACGAAACATGGTTCGAGTCTTAACTAATTTTTTTATGGGGTGTTACAATATCTCTCCTTTGGAATCATTCGTCCTCGAATGACGGCTGTACTGGGTATGGAACGGGGTTACTCTTATCATCTATGCCATACCAACTAGAATATACCTGCATTACTATTCAGAACCAACTAAGGGCACTCATTTAGCTATTTCTCATAGCAAAACCTCATCCTCTTATTCCTCCTCATTTATAACCTTAGACGGAATTATCACACCATCATTATCACGATAGGATCATTAACCTTGTCTTTCTAACATTGCTCAATTACTAAAAGTACCTCTGAAAAGATATCTCCCATACTTTTGGGAACTCATTACTATCTTATTCTCAAACTCTTGACTTTATTTCTCATCAAGTCATCTCCCCCTTAAGTCTAAAGCTGACACTTGAAAGCTATTGACTTATTCCATTATCTCTACTGGTCTACATCCTCTTTTACTCTAACACTCGGGAGAAGATTATCTCATGACTTCCGAACTCTCAATAAGCAGGTACTAAGACCTCTTTCTAAGGTGTTTCTGTTAACCTCTTCCAATTACATAACCCTCCTCTCACTACAGCTCTTAATGCTCTTTTTCACTATTGTGATTTGCCACACTTCACTGACCTTATCTAAAGGTTAGGGCCTCTCACTTGTACCACTCATATTTATTGCAGCTAATCACCTCAATTCCTCACCTACTCTATGTCAAGTATTCTAGATCAAATATCAAAACTAACATCATCACCCTCATTGTTCCATCCTTTTGATCAAGACACTCATCTCAAATTCAAGCTTAATGTTTATTACTAAACCCGAATATTAATATGATTTCTCGCTTACTATACTAACTTACCACTACTGGATACAAATTCAGAAATACTCATCCTGTCACTCCCTGAGGCTACCCCCTTGAAGTAAACACGGGACTTAGGATCACGAGTGACCCCAAGCTGACCCTGAATTGGCATATCATAAGCATACTAAGATAAACTAAAATAAGAAATGTTGTGGGGAAGCTTAAACATGAGATTAACTGAAATAAGGGGGAATACCCACTCTAATATGAATATATAAACACTGAGAAGAATTTAAAATATTGAAATAAAACTCAAATACTAAGGCTGAATCTGTCTATGTCGGAAATAAGGCTCTAAATGACTAGAGATGCTGGGGCATGCCCCCAACTAACTCTAGTGAAACTGAAACTAAAATGAAACACTGAAATATAAAGAATCATGTCTAACGTCCTCGAAAAATGATGACTCACCACTGATACTGCTGAACTAGAGATCGAGAACTGATCTATGCGGATTTAAATGCTGAGGACCTGAACTTACATCACGAGAACATGTAGCGCAAAGTATACATCATTACTTAGAAGGTACTGAAATGCATGATGGAATAAAGCTAAAAAAACATGTAACTGAACAGAGCATACTGAACAATGATATAATCTGAACATGATATAAATACCAAGATATACTGAATATAACTAAAATGAATGCAATGACCAAGTACATAACATGCTAAAACTAAAAAATGAAAATGTAATTGGTACACTAGAATCTGACTGTGGAAGCTACTATTTACCGACACAAAACCACATGAGCTAAATGTTGAGTCCGATGTATACGCCCTATCTAGAGGAACCAATATACCTTGCCAAGGGTATAGAGGCAGAACTGGCATGATCACTAAGTATAATGCCCATAGAGGGGACCTAACCTACAAAGGCATGCAGTTCTGGGACTATGAGGGTGATTGACCCTACTCCAACTCTGTATTAAGTTTACTCCCAATAGAATGAATAGCAGACAACATAACATAAATAACTGGATAGTTCAAGATTCTGACATGCTAACTGAAAATGCAACATTAAATACTGATATGAAACATTTATAAACTAATGAATGTATATATGTATAAACTGACCTAGCAAGTGTAATTCATGAACTAAACGAATCTACACGACTAAGGTTCTAAATTTCATGCAAGAATTAAGTAACATAATTACAAAAACATAATATTCTGATTAGGATTAATCTAACAGCTAAATAACATCATTAATCTGAAGTTCTAGAAACCCTAGGTCTAAGAAATATTTGAGGAATCAAGATTCTGACTGAATTCTAGGGACCTAGTGGATGAAAGGAATCCACCAGTGAAATCCCACATACCTGGTGACAAAATTCATGGAGAAATCATTCGATTTCGGGGTTGGAACTGAGGAAACCTATCTTCATGTTATTGAAGGATTGCTAAACTTTTTCTCTCTATTTTTCTCTAAGATCGATGAATCTTTTGTGAATGATCGATTAGGGTAAGTTTTAATGAAGTCCCTAGGTTCAAACTGACCAAAACTACGTAGTTTAGGGTTAAACGACGTAGTTTTGGTTTCCAACACATATGGGAAAAGACCAAAATGATCCCACTTAAAAACTGACGAGGGCTGACCACGGGCCCTATGATGGGTTGTCACAGGGACCACAAACTGTCAAGTTGGTCGTGGTCCTTGGCCAGTAGTTGTTGGTTTCTGGGTCGTCCAATCACAAGCCTTACCATGGCCCGTGTGAAGGACCACGGACCATGAAGGTCAACGTGGTTCTTCACTTGGGCTGGGGTCGGTTGGTTCAAGTCTATGGACCCTCCTACGGCTTGTCATCAAGACCACGGCCCGTGGAGGGCTCCCTGGTCTGATGCCTGAGCTGGGGAGATTTTGCCTAGCTTACACGAGCCTTACCACCGCTCGTGAGGTGGCCCACGACCTGTGAAGGCTCCCGTGTTCTACCTCTTTTGGTTAGGTGTGAATCACAGACAAGTCGATGGACCATGGTCCCTTTCATGGTCCGTGAACCCCGTCGTGATTCACCTGTTTTTGCTGGTTTTCTGCTGAAAATTCTAAGTTTGCTTTCCGAGGTGTTTTCACTAGGACCTTAGGACAAGTAGTCAATCCTTACCTCTTAGTCTCTACACTCACAAATTACCATCATATTACACTTCACAACTTAAATACTATTTACTCACTTACTGCACATTATCTCTCAAATAGTTCTATCATCCTCTGAATACTCCTACTCTTCTATTTAACACTTACACATTATCATTACCTATAGAATGGCAATTTATCACAAACTCATCTCTAGCTACAACACACTCGACCTCCTATGAGGGAATCTTCACAACTCATCACTTGTTAGTCTACCCATAGGGGAAAACGCTTCATTAATAGCTTACTAGGTGCATGACTATAGTAACATAGCTTGTTGAAACACCATCTCCCTTACTTATATTACTAAACCTCTGCATACTTTCCTCTAATTCTAGGCACTTTCAGTACTACTGCGCATGATCTCGTAACCCATTCTACCTTTTCATGTGAAAATATTACCCAAGATCTAAACATACCATCCTCTTAAAGGTCTCAGCAGAATAAGGTTTAGGGAAGAGTGTACAACTCACTTTTAGCTCAAATGCAGGATTCACATGGATATGAGTGCATTTCGTGGAATCTCAATGCTTAACTCACTCACAAGCTTCTCTCAAGTCCCTATGTAGTCTCTTGACTTCCTCAAGATTTTTTCTAAGAGTAACTCATCAATAAAGGACTGACTTTGCTTTTCAACCACCACTAGTATGAATGGTAGTCGAGTGAATATGAGAAACGCACGAGTATGAATAAATCTCTATGACATAGCTCTATTGCACGATTAAGAGTATGAAAAAGGGAAACTTTTCTTAAATGTCTATAGTTTCTTATTTATAGAAGTAGGCCCTCATAACCATAAACAAGACCCTACTGACACGAATTCATAGACACGTTAGGATAGTTGAACTCTGTGCTATGACACCAAGTTTGTCATGACCCGAGCCTATACCTTGGACGTGGCCGACACTCAGAAACAATTTCTGGTCCTCTAGCAAACCCTCATCCTGGTTGGCTACAAGCGGAAGACTTACTCAAGCATACAAAAGCTTAAAAACTGAATTAAATTATATAAGCTCAAATACTCAACCTTTTTTAAAAGTCTATACAATACTCAAAATAAAAGTAAATACAGAAACTCCTCAACTCTGTTGTTCTATGAAGCCTATACTATTATAGAAATATATCGGGACAAGACCCACAATATCTCAAAACTACTAACTGTAAGATAAAGGTGACGTCCTCCGAAATATAAGAAGGCTCACCAAAGCTGATTAAAATATCTCATGACCCTAACGAAATGCCTGTTGATGATCCTGTATACCTGTATTTGCATCATGAAACAATGCAAGCCAAATGGCTCAGTACATGGAATGTACAAATATGTAAGGGGAATTCTAAAGCATAAACATAAGCTTAAACTGATGGAAAAGAAATATAATCACGTCTTCTCAACTAACTCAACTCAACTTAACTCAGAGAAATTAGGGCTCTACTCAATAATAAGATACTAAATGCAGCGAAACATAATTCAACTCTGGATACTCAAAGATAAAGCAGCAGTATAAGATGCAATATATGGAAAGCTTTTAAAACAGTAGATAGCAACTCAATGTATTGAAGAATACAATAATAACTCAATTTTTATATGAAAATACAATATAACTCTATGGGAGATTCTCTAACTGACAACCATCACTATGAGCTATGTGATAATACAACATCTAGCCCACGCTGCCAGAACTGTCCTATATTGTGCCGGGGTATAGAACCTACTACTAAGTGGATCCACTAGTTTATGCTAAAAACAATAACGAATCATCTAAAAAGTATGACCCTTTCTACACACGTTAGCTACATGGTTTATGGGGGCTGTGAGTTGTTAGAACTCTCCCCCATATTGGTGCTCAATACTACTCCCAAAATATATCTAGTTCATATGTTTAAAAACATAACTCTTTCTGTGTTTTGAGATTATTACTCAAAAATCTTTCTCTTAAAAGAGATGATACTCAAACTTCTCAAAACTCTTTCAGAAATCTCAATTTCCTTCTCTTTTAAATGTGAAAACATTTACTCTTGGGAAAACTTAGTTCCCATATATTCATATTGAAAAATGAACTCAACTCTACTCTTTCTCAAACTCAAGTACTCAAGTCTTAAAACAAGTTTAAAGGGATTGTAAAAGACTTCTCAAAATAGGGTTCATGCCAAATTATGGGTGTGAACGACTCAATTCAAGGTTTTCAATAACCTGTAATATCCCGTATGCTAGAAAGACCGAATTGCAGAAAATTAGAAGTTGCACATGCCACCAACGGGGACCACCCACAAACCGTAGGTTGATCTATGGACCGTAGGTGGGGTCCGTGGTTGGCCACCTGCAGCCTACCTAGAAGATCTCAGAGATGGTTCCACCCACGGCGGGACCCACATACCGTAGGCCAGACCACGAGTCGTGATCCAGGTCTTTGGATCATGGCCCTTAGCAACCCATCCTCTGAAGCCGAACGACGGTTGACCAGGACAGACCTTCGGTCCATCCACAATTCGTCGATCAGGCCTGTCGATGACCCTATCAGATTTTAATTCTAGGGGTCGTTTGGTCTTTTCCCCTATACATTGGACACCTAAACTACGTTGTTTAACTCATAAACTACGCCGTTTTAGTTAGTTTTAGCCTAGTAACTAAATCAGAACCTACCCTAGATAATTCATTCTCCAAAATTCATCCAATTAGAATGAAAAGAGGAGTAAGCAGTTGACCAAATTAGACCCTCTCCAAGAACGCAATAGGTTTTCTTCCGTTCCAGCCCCGAAATTGAAAGATTTCTCCATGGAATTCATCACCAGGTATGTGGAATTTCACTAGTGGGTTCCTTTCACCCATAAGGTCCCTGGATTTTAGTCAAAATCTTGATTCCCTAAAGATTGCTTAGACCTAGTGTTTCTAGGACTTTATATAATTGTTGTGATTTAGCTGTTAGAGTATTCCAAATCAGATTATCATGTTTTTGTAACACTGTTGCTTGGTTCCTTGGATGAAACTCAGAACCCTAGTTGTGTAGATTCGTTTAGTTCATGAATTACACTAGCTAGAATAGATAAACAGATAAACATGCCTCAGTTTTCAAATGTTGCATTATCAGTACTTAATGTTGCATTTTCAGTTAGCATGTCAGAATATTGAGCTATCCAGTATATTTCAGTTAAATTGTGTCATACACATTCCAATTGGGAGTAGGCTTAGACCAAGTTGGACTAGGGTCAGTCACCCTCATAGTCCCAGGACTACGTGCCCCCATAGGTTTATAAGTCTCCTCTTTGGGCATCAGTTTTAGTGATCACACCAGCATTCCTCCATACCCTTGGCAAGGTATATTGGGTCCTCTCGATGGGGCGTATACATAAGACTCACATTTAGCTCATGTGGTTTTATGTTGGTTAATAGTAGCTGCCACAGTCAGATTCTAGTGAATTGACCAGTTTCCCCGTTATATTTCAGTATTCAGTTTAAGCATGTTATGTACTTTGTCATTGCATTCAGTTTAGTTCATATTCACTGTATCTCATTATCTTTACATTCAGTTCAAGTTATATGATTGCTCAGTATTCTTTGTTTAGTTATAGGTTTGTTCTGCTTTATCCTATCTTGCATGCTCAGTACCTTTCAAGTACTGACGCATAATCTGCGCTACATATTATTGAGATGTAGTTTTAGGGCCTCAACATTCAATCACGTGTAGATCGATTCTCGATCCATATTCAGTAGTATCTGTGGTGAGTCCTCTTTCTTCGAGGATGATATACATGTTCTTTATATTTAAGTCTTTCATTTTAGTTTCAGTTTTGCTAGAGTTAGCTGGGGCATGTCCCAACATCTCTAGTCAGTTAAAGGCTTATGTCAGACATAGACATATTTAGCTTTGGTATTTGAATTATAGTTCAGTAGCTTAAACTCTAGCTCAGTATTTATATATTCAGACTTACCTTGGGTATTCCTCATCATTTCAGTTTATCTCATGTTTTAAGCTTCCTCATAGTATCTTTTGTTCAGTTGTTTAAGTATGCTTATGATATGCCATATCAGGGTTTGCCTGTTGTCAATCGTTATTCTAGGTCCCGTGTTTACGTCAAGGGGGTAGTCTCGGGGTCTGACAAACTTGGTAGCAGAGCATTAGGCTTAAGAGTCCTATGATGTCTGAAATGTCGCACTAAGTGGAGTCCCTTTCATGAGTGTGAAGAGTTCCATACCTATGAGGGGGAGGCTACAAAGTGTTTAAGGTAAAAACTTCCCTTTCTTGTTATTCTTATCGTGTGTGGGTATGATCTCCTTTCTAACTCGACATTATGCGTTTCAAATCATGCGTCCTCATAGAGTTTACGCAAGGAATGCTAATACCCACAATGCTAACGCAACTCCTCCAGTCCCAGACCATGAGGTTTCAAATGCAGAGTTTCGAAATGCTATTCAACTTTTGGCTTAGAGTGTAGCCAACCAGAACAATCAGCAGGTTCCAGTTCCTGCAAATGCTAGTGGTGGATCAGTGGCAGATAGGGTCCGTGATTTTGTTAGGATGAATCAGCCTGACTTTCTAGGGTCGCAAGTTGGTGAAGGCCCCCAAAACTTAATTGATGAGGTCAAAAAAATATTTGGAGTGATGCAACTGACTGGAAATGATAGGGTAGAGTTGGCGTCCTATTATCTTAAGGATGTGGCTCACATATGGTTCACACAGTGGAAAGAAAACAGGGGTGAGAATGCAACTCCTGTGACTTGGGAGTGTTTTACCGGAGCTTTTCTTGACAGGTTCCTCCCAAGAGAGTTGCGAGAGGCTAAGGCTCAAGAATTTATGAATTTGAGACAAGGTTCTATGTTGGTCTAAGAGTACAGACTTAAGTTTACCCAGTTCTCCAGGTCTGCTCCACATATGGTTGTTGATCCCAAGGCACATATGTGTAAGTTCCTATTTGGAGTATCTGACTTGGTAAAGACATAGTGGAGAAATGCTATATTGTTAGAGGATATGATTATCTCTAGGTTCATGACTTATGCTCAGCAGGTTGAGGAAGATAAGCTTAGGGAACAGTCTAAGGACAATAAAAAGGATAGAATAGGGAACTATGAGTACTCCTAGCAGAAATCGGGTGGTGGAAATCACTTGTTGTTTCAGAAAGAGTCTTCAACTCCAGCACCTTCATCACCTAGTGCTCTATCCCACATAATTTGACAGGATTTGAAAGGTAGAGCATCAAGCTCTAAATCTCAGGGGAGTGTTTCAGGTAACAAGACCTACCCAACTTGTCTAAGGTGTTGTAAGAACCATCCAAGCGAGTGTCTTGCAGGCAAGAAATTATGCTTTCGTTGTGGTCAGACTGGTCACATGTTGAGAGATTGCCCTTCTTCTAAAAAGGTACAAAGAGGTAACAATAGTAGGGCTAAGTCTACAGCTCCAGCAACACCAGCAAGTCGCCCAACTCAAAAGGGTGCTTCATCTGGTATAGGTGGCGGTCAGTGCTAGAACATGTTGTATCTTATCCAGGCTCGCTAGGACCAGGAAGATTCTCTTGATGTGGTTACTGGTACGTTTGATATACCGTGAGTTTATGGTATTTCAAATACATTTCACTTACAATTTGTGTGTGTCTAGGGCCTTTTTGCATTGGTTTTTATGTGTTTTTATCATATTTTGCAAGAAAGATGTTCAGGCGCGAAAGTAAAAAGACAGCTGAAATAACTGCAGAAAAGGGCATCTACGGAGGTGATCTATGGACCGTAGGTCCATTGACGCTTCGTAGGTGATGGCCGTAGATCAGCAGGCAAGGCATGGAAGGCAAATCAGGGAAATTTGACCGAGTGTGGAACCACGGTGATCTACGGACCGTACTGTTGATCCGTAAATTGATACAGTGAGGATTCCAATACTTGATTTTTGAAGATTTTAAGTGTGTAGCTACGGAAGGGGATTGAAGGACCGTAGATCGATCTACAGTTCGTACTGCAGCTCCGTCGTTTTCTTCAGAGAAGTTGATTTTTTTTTTTAAGTTGAAATATTTTCTAAGTCTTGGCTGACGGAAGGGACTCACAGACCGTAGATCCATTGACGGTCCGTGAGTCAATCTCGTGGAATGATGACGCGTGCGTGAAAAAACTTTCCCTAATTCTTTTCCCTTTTAATTTAGGACTTAATTTCTATAAATAGGGCATGTAAACCTCTATTTTGGGGTTGGATTTTATTACTTTTATTCTAGTTCTTGACTTGGAAGATTAACTTGCAACTTTAGCAATTATTAATTTCCTAAGTTCGTTTTGAAGATTTGTGTGTTCCAATTCAAGTAGAATTTCTGGGTTTATTATTCTTCTTACGTAAGTTCATAATTCTTTCATCTAAAATAATGAATTGTGTTCATATGATTATGGGTAACTAAACCCCACAACTAGGGTTGTGGGAACCATGAGCAATTAATAAAGTATGAATAGTAAATAAGCAATTCTTGAATAGTGTTTTGCAAGCATTGATAATTCTTTCGTTTAGAAGTCTTTTTAACGAGTGCACGCGTTAGAACCTGCCTTGTTGCTACTTGCCGGACCAAAGAGGTAATCAACAAGAATAGAATTATCAACATAGATTTAGTGTGATACTATCTAATAGGCTAGTGTCGATTGGTGAGAAGTAATAACTAAGCCAAACATCGATTATGATGTCTAATATGAGGTAAAGGTAAGGGTTAGTAAATTATACACACATAGCCGGACCAAGGTGCGGGG
>JAJOOH010006323.1:0-52446 GCA_029582605.1 Solanum gracilifrons | reverse complement strand
ATACCCCCCCCCCCCCGCCCCCCACGGTGGATAAAACTTGTGTTTCAGCTAGCTAGCTAGAGTGGAACCTTATTGTTCCCACCCTCCCACAAAACTTGCGTTTCTAACAAGCAAACCATATGTCATGATGTGTCCACCACACTATAACAAAAATAACTTTTAACAGTAATAAATATGCACATTAATAAAGAGTGTTAAAATCTTTACCAATATTAATTAATTGTCATTGAATCCAATGTCGTTATAGACTTTAGGTACAAAGAGTACTAATTACCACCGAAACAACATATTTAGCAATAATTAATAAGTTATTGCTGTTAATTAATGGGAAAATGCATAAGTACCCCCCCCCCCAATCTATGCCCGAAATCTCAGAGACACACTTATATTATACTAAGGTCATATACCCCTCAAACTTATTTTATAAATAATTTTTTACCCCTTTTGGCTTACGTGGCACTATCTTGTGGGTCCAGCGTGTGTTGACAATTTTTTCAAGGATAGTGCCACGTAGGCCAAAAAGGGGTAGAAAATTATTTATAAAATAAGTTCAGGGGGGTAATAGGACCTTAGTATAGTATAAGTGTGTCTTTGAGATTTCAGGCATAGGTTGGGGTGGTACTTATGCATTTTCCCGTTAATTAATTGCCACAACAAATCATTGTTAGTACAGTAACGCTAGCATTTTAGCCATGCAAACGCAACGATTTTTGAAAGCAAACGAGGCTTAATGATGATACTAAATCTAGTAAAACTTCAGAAAAGTGAATTAAAAAGTTGCAGAGAAATAAATTATTGAACAACGTAACGAAAGAAACACAATTTTTTATTGAACATACATCATATTTATGTGTTTTGCAAATCACAATTGATAAACTTAAAAAGTAAAAAAGTAAACGAAATATAAAATCTACTTCCTCCGTTCCAACTAATACTCTCTCTTTTAATCAATTTTCAAAAGAATGACACTCTTAACTTTACACTTTTCATTTTATCTTTAATGAGAAATTTTAAGACCACAAAGTAAAAAAAAAAGTAATTATATGCCCACAAATGATATGTCATATTTCAAATCATAAATTTCAGAAATCTTAATTTTTCCCCATAAATTTCATGTGGATTATTACATAAATTAAAATGAATGGAATACAAATGAAAGTGACCCATTGTTGAACTAATTAGAAGAGTGAATATTCAATTTGATAGGCTACGTTGGTTACGTTGTTGCCGGTTTACCAACTTTTAAAAGGGATTTTTATGAAAAAAAAGGTTAAACTCTTTGGAGTTGTTTGGTTACCAAGATTAGGATATACTAATCCTGATATTAAATTTGGAGGAACTTATCCCCACCTTTGGTTATTATTATTAGCTACTTATTGAGCTATAAAGGATTATCTCAAATTCTCAATAGTCAAATAGTTAAGTAATTAATTTTCTGTTACAAATTTTGTTAAAGATCATGTGACTTCCCACGAGAGTTAGTTAGAAATTAGTTGGATATAATTTCCTTTAAATATATACAATTATGTGTTGTACAAGTCAAGTAATTGTTGCAGAATTTTTCGTAAGCGGTGTCACCTTTTAAAATGAGAAAAATAAATAAAATAAGGTAAACCATACATTAAAAAAATACAAATAAAACACAATTCATATATATTATTATATTTTTTTTGAAAAATAAAATAAAACACATTATAATTTTTTTCGATGAATTCTTTTAATGAAATGTATTCAAATTAATCTCCTTAATAATATAATACTACATATTTGTTTAAACAAACAAAAGACCAAATAATTACTAGACAAAGAAGGTAAAGGAAAAAAACATAAAATATGAGGCTATGGAGGATCGATCACGCAACTTAGCATAAGGAAATTCAGCACAAAACCAACTAGGCTACACACTTCTTTTGTTCAAGGAATGTCACTTATAATATCTATACGCTCTATGTTTGCTTTTATTTCTACACTGTATATACCTATTTAGCAGTCTTTTCGGACAAAGCAGTGTCACGTGACACCCCTTACCCCTTCCTAAATCCGCCCCTGGTGATTGTAATGTGATTTCCATAAGAGAAAATGTGAACTTGTTCTCCTTCTAGAAAGCACTCAATTCAGTTTTTGAGTAGTTAGATAGCAAAACTTAATATGGTATCGAAGCATACGATCGAGAGTTCATAGAAAGTAGAAGTCTTGTTCGTTGCTTAAAAGATTCAACAATTGTGGACAACATTGCTATAATGGTGAACAATCCATTGTCACCAGAAATTGATCCACAAACTGATCACAATCATCCTTTGCACCTGAAGTCATTTGATACTCCTAGTGTTGCCTTGATTTTAATAAAGCTTACAGGTCCAGAGAATTATGGATTATGGAGCAGATCAATGCGTCTTGCACTACTAGTAAAAAACAAACTTGGATTTGTTGATGACACATGTGTTAAGAGCGTGCACAGAAGAGATTTGGCAAGATTAGAGAGATATAATGCAGTTGTACTATCATCGATCAAGGTAACAGTGGCACCAAAATTGTTACCTAGAATTGTGTATGCATCGAGTTCGAAGAAGATCTTGAGTGATTTCAAAAAGAGGTTTGATAAATCTAACTTGACTAGAAATTTTCATTTGTGGAAGGAGATCAATATATGACTCAAGGAACAGATTATGTGATCACATACTACTCTAAAATGAGAAATCTATGGGATGAAATGGATGGCATGGTATCATCTCCCTCATGTGATTGTCAGGAATTTGGTTTTCATGTTGAGTACGCTAGACATAAAAGTTACTGCAGTTTCTGGTAGGGTTGAATGAAAGTTATACACAAGTAAGGAGTTCAATTTTGCTTGGTTCACAAGTTCCAAGTGTGAATCAGGCTTATGCAATGACAGATCAAGAAGAAAGTTAGAGGAAGTTAGGTATGATGGAATGAGGAAGTGATCCTTTGACAATGCTAGCCGAAAAGGGTTCGAGATTCAACAATCAACCTTATAATTTGCAGTATCAACCTCATAATATCCAGTCATAAAGGTTCAAGGTCAGAGATTTTAGGGAAGGAAATTAGGTGTGATCTGTGAACACTGTGGATACAAATACCATACAAAAAAGACTCATTACAGAATTGTAGGTTTTCCTATTGATTTCAAGAGCTAGAGGAGAGTGTCTACAGATGAGGACAACATGGCTCATACTCATATCTCAACAGCTGAAGCTGAACCTTTACTCTTGGAAGAAGTACAACATCAAGATCTCATTTCCACTTTTCAGGAGGTTATTTCACATGCGAACAATATGATTAGGTGCTCAAGATGATGGTTCCTTAGCCCACAGGAAGTTGTAAGGCCAATGCTACAACAGGTATGCATGCAAAGCCTGATAATGTAAATGATGCAGGAATTACTCTAGAGCCACATATCATGTTAATTACTGTGATACGATTCTACATAATCGCAAACAATTAACACAGTCAAATGTTAGTAAAGTAAAAGTGCCTACTGGGAATAAAATTTAAATAGAACATATTGGTAATGCATTGATCTTGGGTAACTGCAAGCTAAAAAATATTCTACATGTATCAGAATTCAGATTCAATCTATTATCAGTTTCAAAGCTCACTGAGCATCTAAATTGTGTGGTTTCTTTTTATCCTAACCTATGTGTAATGTAAACTCTCTATAATGGGGAGGTGATTGGGATTGATAAGGAAGGAAAAAGGTTTTACATTCTCAAGTATGAAGCGGTACCAGTAGTTGGAGCAGTAGTTACAGACAAGAGGATATGCGAATTGAAGCTATGACATATTAGATTGGGGCATCCCTCTATGAATGTAAAAAAAAAACATATTTCCATTTTGAAGAATAAAGTAGATACTAGTGTGCAAGAAGAATGTATGATTTGTCCCTTTGCCAAACAATGTAGACCCAAATTTCCCTCTAGTATAACTAATCCACTAGTTTGTTTCAACTTATACATATAAATGTCTGGGGACCTCACCACCATCCCATCTATGATAGAAATCATTACTTCCTGACTATAATTGATGATTATAGTAGATTTACATAGATCTCTTTGTTACAGTTAAGACAAAAGTAACAATTATATTGAAAAGTTTCCTTTCTATGATTTGTAATCAGTTTGATTGTTCAATAAAAGATAATGGTACTGAATTCTTCAATACTCAAGTAAATGCTTTTTATCTTCTTTAGGTTGTGTACATCAAAGTAGTTGTCCTTAAACACCACAACAAAATGGCGTTCTTGAAAGGAAACATAGACACATTTTGGAAATAAGAAGAACATTAAAATTGCAATCTCATGTTCCTAGTAGATTCTGGGTTGATTGTACCCATACAACAGTCTATCTCCTTAATAGACTACCTACTACAGTGTTGGATGGACAATCGCCTTATGGGATGTTGTTTGGGAAGCCTCCTAGTTTTGGAAAACATAAAGGATTTTGGTTGTTTATGTTTTGCTAGTGCACTATCCAAAGAAGACAAATTTGAGGCTAGAGCAAAGATATCAGTCTTATTGGGGTTTTCTTCCACACAAAAAGGGTATAGGCTATATGATTTGGATACAAGGATTGTGTTCATTAGTAGAGATGTAGTCTTTAGAGAGGATGTGTTTCCTTTTAAACTTTTGAACTCAGATGAAGGGATTTATCCTTTAATGTCACCTTTTATAAATGATACAAGTACATATGATCGTAACTAGTCCATTATGTAGTCAGTGTCACATTCTATGCCCGGTGCAATTGATAATTCAGAGATATCTCCTATCACTAATGTAGTCCATAAGATTATGATAGAGAATGAAGAAGCTGAGCCAATGCTGATGATCCTATGCATCAATATGAGCTCAAACTGGAAAATGTTGGTCCAAGAAAGACTAGTAAAACCACCAGACCACCAGTATGGATAAAGGACTACATTGTGCCCCAAAATTTTTATCCTGGCTCCATAACCAATAATGTTTGCTATGATAATATATCCACCAGTTATCAGAGTTATTTACATGGCTTCTCTGCAATAATGGAGCCTCAGTCCTTTCATGAGGCCTCTCAATACAAACTATGGCTTGTTATCATGCAACAAAAGATACAACCACTAGAAGATAAAACACATGGACAATTGTAGACTTGCCTTCTGGTGGAAAGGCCATTGGCTCAAAGTGGGTATATAAGATCAATTATAAAGCCACCAGTGACATGGATAGATACAAAGCTCGATTAATTGCTAAAGAGTACACTTAAAGATAAGGTCTTGATTATCGTGAGACTTTTTCCCAGTTACAAAAATGGTCACAATCAAAACGAGTCAAATCTGAAAGCTTCACATGGCTGGGATTTATCTTAAATGGATATTAATAATGTCTTTTTACAAGGTGATCTCCATGAAGACATTTACATGGATCTTTTTCTTGGCTTGCAAAGACATGGGAGAACAAGGTGTGCAAGCCGAGAAAATCATTGTATGGGTTAAAACAGACCTCTAAACAATGGAATATCAAGTTCACTTAAGCCTTGCTGACAACATGATATTCTCAGAGTGCTCATGATCATTCCTTATTCATTATAAAAGAAAGAAGTGATTTAGCAATAGTTTTAGTCTATGTAGATGATCTTTTGATGTAACACTCCGACTTTTTAAAACGTCTAAATTAACTCGTATCTTCATGGAAAGATAAGGAGAGTGAGTAATAAATTAAGAATGATGTGGTATGTCATATTTTAGGTGCTCAAGGGTTGTATCTCAAGTTTTTAAGTAAGGTAAGTCGCAAAATAAAAGTGGGCAAAAGTTATCGTATTTTAAGGGTATGTCATATTTTAAGTGTTTAAGGGTTGTATCTCAAGTTTTGGGTCAAATATATTGGATGTTTTCTCCCAATATATAAAGAGTTAGAAGGCCTATTACCCATTAAATTGAAGGCCTACGGGTCTAGTTTGCAACGCACAAAACCCCGTATCAAACAGATATCAGAGTAAAAAGCTATGACGTTTTACTAGGGACTGTCAGGGCAGAATCCGGGTCGGGTCAAAAATATGGTATGTCGGCTTATTTAGCATTTTAAGCCATGAAAATATTTCATTTCAGTTCCAAAACCAGAGAGAAAGCTTAAGAGAGGATTCCTATGGAGTTCTAGCATGATGAAGGTTGGTTTTTGACAATTTCTACCTTCAAACATTGCCCCCGTGCCTAGAAACGTAATCCCTACACGTGGCAATCGTTTTTCCCCTTCTATTAGCTGAGTTTGGAGCTGGTTTTTGAAGATATAAATTTGTAGTTATTGGTGTTTCTTCAAGGTTTAAACTTGGTTAACTAAGGTAATCATCTCGGGACTCTTTTATGATTGTTTTTATGAATTTCTACGGGAGTTTCGACAAGTTAGGGAAATATGGAAAATATATCGATATAAGATTAATTATGAACTATTTATAGGTGCGTACCAGCTGTGTATATATAGTGTTTGTGAAGCTTAGGGCATAAGGAACAACTTTCGTGAAGGAACTACGGTCTTTCGAGCGTTCATTGGAAAGGTATGTTAAGGTTATTCCCTTCGTTCGACATGTTAACTAAGGTAAGCCAACCCGTAACCCAGAACATCAAGCAATGAGCGAAAGGGCAGAAACTAGCGAAAATAATAATCTAAACCAGAATAACAAGGCGGAAGCAACCCAAAATAAATATATACAGAAATCCCTCCCAGAACCTGGAAGTCACTAGTACAGAACTATCTAATAAAGAGTATAAGTCCAAAAAGTGGACCACAACAGAGCGTGTCTCAAAGGCAACAAGACTAGCTAAAACAAAAGAAGGAGACAAAATAAACCCCAAAACACCAAGTGCTCGCCCTCGTCTCCGAATCACAGCTGCAAAAGAGGGCTTGAACTAATCACCGCTAGTAACTGGTACTGAGACCTGCATCACGAAATAAATGCAGAGCGTAGCATGAGTACCAACACAACAGGTACTCATTAGGCATCATAGGCCGACTGAGAAAAAAGGGTAAAAACAATAAGAAATGATAGAATCTAGACACAGAGAGGTCAAAACGGATAAGAAAAGAAAGAACACCAGCATACCAAAAACAAACTAAGTACAACTAGACTAAACCTAACTGGACCCCATAAGCCCAGAAGGTACACTCGTGGACAGGCTCAAATAAAACCTGAACGAACCCCCATAAGCCCGACAGGTACACGAAAAAGCTAAGTCTATTGAGAAAGAAGAAAATCGGGCTTCCAGCCCAAAGTAACTAAGATAATCCATCAGACTCCACCCAGCCAGCAGTGCACTCCCAGCCCAGCTAGAAAGAGTGACCCTAGGGGGCACCCAACCAAACAGTCCACTCCCAGCCCAACTAGAAAGAGGGACCCGTGAGTGAGGTAGATATCGTGAGTTGTCCTACCATGCAGTCATGCTCCCAGCCCAGCTAGAAAGAACGACCCGGGGACACCCAGCCAGCAACACACTCCTAGCCCAGCTAGAAAGAGAGGCCCGGGGGCGATCGCCGATATCACCGAGTCTACTAAGCCAGCGATACGTTCCTAGTCCAGCTAGAAAGAACGACCCCGGGGGTGATGGTATCTCCAATCGGATTCAATCCAACAACAACCAGCGTGGAACACCGTCCAGTTTAAGATATCACATAAAAGGCTCCAAGTCTATACTATCTCTATCGCACGCCTCGAGTGATGTACCAACCTTTCTAGAATACGTCGAAACAGATGAATGAGAGGGAGAAGATACAGAAGTGTAGCAAGTAGCGATAACGCCTAATCTAAGGCTCAAACTATCAGACTCAAGTCTTCTATTCTAGTCTACAAGGAGCTAAGTCATCCGAACGACATCGACAACAAGTCAAGGCTATCCAGCCCACACGGGTCATAAGTCTAAGGCAATGCTAGTCTAACCTAGACTAAGTACATCGTGCTTACGGTTAAGGATGAACAAGGCATGCAATACATAGCATACAAGAATACAATAGCATTTAGCACATAAGCATGCAGCTCTACTAAACCGGTTAACATGATACTATACCCGAAATGTGGCCAATCGATCCTAACATAATGTATCTAATCAAACTAAGGTAGTAAACTGGTACCCACCCCCAATTCACTCCAATCGACATGTTTTTAAACAATTAAGCTCAATCTAAAATAAAGGAAGCCGTAGCCTACCTTAAGTCGATCGCGCGCTCTCCAAATCATTTTACCGGAGCTTTTCCTTTTCGAACAGTCTCAAAATGCTACCCCGCTATCAAAAATAGAGTCACAACGTTACTACGGTCATTTAGACACCAAAATCACAACAAACGGAGTCGGGTCAATTTTGGAGTCAAAATGGGAATCGTGGAACCCGCATCAAACTGTCCGAATTTGACTCCGTCAAGAGACCTAAACAGCACTCCAAACTTGTGTTCCATTATCCGAGGCTCAAAACACAGCAAAAACCAACAAGCAAGAAACCACACTTTAATCAACTAAAAGAAAACCTACAGCAGCAATCTAAACTCGGAATGAACGAGAATTGAAAGGTGCCCAACACTTCTTGAATACTCTACGACGAAGTCACGACAATTCTCAACAAGTGGGACTTCGAATCACCCAAAACCGAGCTAAAATGAGTGAGATATGACCAAAACAAAAATACCAAAAACAAAGACTCGAAAAAGGTACTGCAGTCAGGTTTTATCTCGAAATCACCTCGAACTACGTGCACCCAACAACTTTCGAACAGCCTATAGCAAAGCTACCAAAAATACGAAGCTCCCGCACTTCGAATCGCCTAAATCGGATGAGAGACGAGAGAGTTATGAGAGTTTAAGATGTGGGAAATATTGCTGAAAATCTGCATTATATTGCAGATTTTCTGCAATTTTTCCA
The DNA here is from genome assembly GCA_029582605.1 of Solanum gracilifrons. Classification (NCBI taxonomy): domain Eukaryota; kingdom Viridiplantae; phylum Streptophyta; class Magnoliopsida; order Solanales; family Solanaceae; genus Solanum; species Solanum gracilifrons. The sequence goes on along the minus strand of JAJOOH010006323.1, from coordinate 43,558 downwards.
ACAACTAAAAACTCCGACGGTGTGCTCCGATTTCGTTCGGAACCCCATGCATGCAAACGAGATATGGAACCATACCAAATTTGATATTCCAGACTCAACGGCGCAGTCGAAATTTCCATCGGAGGTCATCTCGATAGAAAGTGGATCCCACTTCCAAAAGTCATTTTAAGTCAAAACCCACAAAAGGGCTCGGAAAGATATCGAAAATCTCGGGACACAAAAGAAGGGTCAATCTAGACCAAACTCGACATTTCGGAGCTAACCGCACTGACGAAATTGTCATCCGAGCGCGTTTACTCAGAATGTTGACCAAAGTCAAACTTAGGCTTAAACTTAAAGTTAAAACGCCTAATTGCACCGACTCACACTGAAAACCTCGTGAGTCATGTCGACCATGCTACGAGCCTAAAATGACCCCTCCAGAGCTGATGGAATCGTCAGAATTGGATTTCGATGTCATCTTCTTGAACTTTTGATCGAAAATGACTGTTCAAGGTTTATAAGCTCCAAAACACAAAAACTAGCACCAAGACCAAATGAACGATCAGGTGACTGAACTGTCAGTCCCAGCAAGTCATGACTTGGGGTTGCTATAGAGACGCTCTAAACGACACACAGAAGGCAATACACAAAAATGATCAAGAGGGATCCACTACTAAAAAGGACTTTTGTCCGCGAAAGTAAGGGTCAAGAAGTACATGAAGACTCAAACAAGCCGGGAAACTGCTCTTGCATCTCCTGCTCGGTCTCCCAGGTAGCCTACTCGATTGGACGATGCCTCCAACAGACCTTAACAACAGGAAAGGCTCTCAAACGCATTCTCCTCACATTTCTGGCTAGAATGGCAACTAGCTCCTCTACAAATGTCAAACGGTCATTCAACTCGACTGCATCATACTGGAGCACATGGGACTCATCAGGAACATACCGCCGCAACATCGAGACATGGAAAACCGGGTGGATGACTGAGAATGCTGGAGGTAGGGTCAACTCATAAGCAACCTCCCCAACTGTCCAAAGTATCTTAAGAGGCCCAATGTACCTGGGGCTAAGCTTGCCCCGCCTCCCAAACCTCATCACACTCTTCATGGGCGACACACGGAGGAATACCCGATCACTAACAGAGAATCTCAAAGGTCGGCGCCTCCGATCCGCATAACTCTAGTGCCTACTCTGAGCCGTCCTGAGCCTATCCTGAATCACCCTCACCTGATCCAGGGCCTCCTGAAGCAAATCTGTACCATGCGGCCAAGGCTCTGTAGACTCAAACCAACCAACTGGAGAGCGACAACGCCTAGCATATAATGCCTCGAATGGGGCCATCTGAATACTAGAGTGGTAGCTGTTGTTGTACGCAAACTCCGCCAAAGGTATGAACTGGTCCCACTGACCTCCAAAATCCATAACACAGGCCCGCAACATATCCTCAAGGACCTGAATAGTACGCTTCGACTGGCCATCCGTCTGCGGGTGGAAAGTTGTGCTAAGGTCAACCCGAGTGCCCAACTCATCTTGAAAGGTCCTCCAAAAGCTGAACGTGAACTGAGAACCCCGATCTGATATAATAGAAACTGGCACCCCATGAAGTCGAAACACCTCCCGAATGTAGATACGAGCCAACCTCTCGGCGCTAAATGAAGACTGAACAGGAAGAAAATGTGCTGAATTGGTCAATCGATCAACGATGACCCAAATGCTGTCAACACCTCTAGAAGTCCGAGGCAACCCCACAATGAAGTCCTTAGTGATACGCTCCCACTTCCACTCCGGAATGGGTAATCTCTGAAACTCACCACCAGGCCTCAACTGCTCGGCCTTTACCTGCTGGCAACACAAGCAACGAGAAACAAAGTCAGCAATATCTCTCTTCATGCCACTCCAGCAGTAATGCTGCCAAAAATCACGATACATTTTCGCTGTGCCTGGATGGATAGAGTATCTAGACTCATAGCCCTCAGAAAGTATCAATTGTATCATATCCCCAACTCTCGGAACACAGATGCGGCCGGCGAATCTCAACAATCCATCAGGATCTAAGGTAGTCTGACCACCATCACCCGCTAACACTCGATCTCTAAGGGCCACCAAGGCCTCATCCTCAAACTGACAACCACGGATCCTGTCAAGCAAGGAAGACTGAACTCCCATATAGGCCAAGACACGTCTAGAATCTGAGATATCCAACCGAACCATGCTATTGGCTAAGAACTGAATGTCCGTAGCCAAGGGTCGCTCCTCAACAGATAAGAAGGCTAGACTACTCATACTCACCGCCTTTCGGCTCAAGGCATCTGCTACCACATTTGTCTTGCCCGGATGATAGAGAATAAAGAGGTCATAGTCCTTCAGGAGCTCAGTCCAACGACGCTGCCTCGAATTAAGGTCCCTCTGGCTCATGATGTGCTAAAGACTCCTGTGATCGGTATAGATCTCACATCGAACTCCATACAAGTAGTGCCTCCAAATCTTAAGTGCAAAAACTACCACCGCCAACTCTAAGTCATGGGTGGGGTAGTTGCGCTCATGAATCTTAAGCTGCCACGACGCATAAACAATAGTTCGGCCCTGCTGCATCAATACACAACCCAAACCAACGCCGGATGCGTCACAATAAACCATGAAGCCCTCGCCCTCAACTGGAAGAGTCAATATAGGAGCGGTGGTCAATAACTCCTTGAGCCTCAAAAAGCTCGCCTCACACTCCTTTGACCAAACAAAGGGAACATCAACACGAGTCAACCGGGTCAGAGGTGCTGCCAAGGTAGAGAAACCCTCCACAAATCGTCTGTAGTAGCCTACTAGTCCGACGAAGCTCCGAATCTCAGTAACTGAGGTGGGCCTAGCCCAATCACGAATAGCCTCAATCTTCGTCGGATCTACCATAATGCCCTTCTTGGATACAACATGCCCCAAGAACGCTACAGAGTCTAACCAAAACTGGCACTTTGAGAACTTGACATAAAGCCATTGATCTCTCAAAGTCTGGAGCACAACTCTCAAATGTTGCTTATGATCACCCCTACTCCGCGAGTATATCAAAATGTCATCAATGAAGACTATGACGAAGGAATCAAGATAAGGCCTGAACACATGCGTCATCAAGTTCATAAAGGCGGCAGGGGCATTAGTCAACCCAAATGAAATCACCAAGAACTCATAATGGCCATAACGAGTCCTAAATGCAGTCTTAGGGATGTCCGCTGCCCTAATCCTCAACTGGTGGTAACCGGACCTCAAATCAATCTTAGAGAACACTGAAGCTCCCTGTAGCTGGTCAAATAGGTCATCAATCCTAGGTAGAGGATATCGATTCTTCACTGTCACTTTATTCAACTGTTTATAGTCAATGCACATGCGCATAGTACCGTCATTCTTCTTAACAAAAAGAACGGGAGAGCCCCAAGGTGATACACTAGGTCTGATAAATCCCTTACCCAAGAGATCCTGAAGCTGAACACTGAGCTCCTTGAGCTCTGCAGGAGCCATCCTATATGGCGGAATAGAAATAGGCCGAGTACCTGGCTCAAGCTCAATCGGAAAATCAATATCACGCTCTGGGGGTAGGCCAGGTAGGTCAGTAGGAAACACATCTAAGAAGTCACGAACAACAGGAACTGACTCAACCAGAGAAACCTCCCTACTCACATCACGCACATAGGCCAAATATGATAAGCATCCACTAGCCACTTGCCTCCTAGCCCGAATAAAAGAGATAATCCCAACTGGTGTGCTACCACGAGATCCCTGCCACACCACCGAAGGAATACCAGGAATGACTAAGGTAACAGTCTTAGAAAAGTAATGTAAAACAGCGATATAAGAGGATAATAAGTCCATGCCCAGAATCACATCGAAATCAACCATGTCAAGCAATATAAGGTAAGCCCGGGTGTCACACCCCTGGATAGTAACTAAGCAAGATTGAAATACCTGATCCACTACTGAAGACTCACCCATGGGGGTCGACACACGCAACGGCGCTACCAGAGGCTCAGACATCATACTCAATCGAGAAGCATAGTAAACAGAAACATACGAAAAAGTAGAGTCTGGATCAAATAAAGTCAAGACGGGGTGCTGTCATAAACGAATAGTACCTGTGATCACATCGTCTGATGCCTCAGCCTCCGCCCTCGCTGGAGCTGCGTAGAAATGGCTATGTCTGCATCTGCCCTGACCATCGAACCTACCACTTGACCTGCCTCCTCGAGGACCACACCGTATACCCTGCTGACCACCTCTACAGTCCTAACCCTGGCCATGGCCTCTAGCTGGAGGTGCTGGTAAAGCTGGGGAGCTGCATGAGGAGCGGGAGCAATCCGACTATGCTGAGGGCAGTCCCTGGCCCAATGACCCATCTCACCACACTCATAGCAACCCTGTCGAGGGCGACTCCCAGAAGAACGACTACCATATCCTGAAGAACCAGACTGAAACACCTCGCGGCCCTGACTCAAACTAGCCTCACTCCGACCACCATCTGATGCATGAAGAGAGGCCTGTGTAGGTCTGCTAGACTGACCCTGTCGAAACTGTCGTCCGACCCTGTGATGATAATCTCTAAACCTGGGGCGGGAGTCACTGTAGCTGCCCTCATGCCTAGCCCTCTTCTCGCTGTCCCCTTGGGCCTCGCAACGAAGATACTCCATAGTACTAGCATGGTCAACTACGTCTAAAAAAGATCGACCCGCAGAAACTAATGACTGGGTCTCAAGCCGAAGCTGCAATCTCAACCCACGAACAAAGAACCCAACTCTCTCCTCCTCTGTAGGTAATATCATCTCGGCATGACGGGGGAGCTCGTGGAACCTAGTCTCGTACTTTGCCACCGACATGGAGCCCTGCTCCAACCTGTAGAACTGATCCCTAAGGCGGTCTCTGACGCTACGAGGAATAAACTTGGCCAAAAAGGCCTCAGAAAACTCATCCCATGATATCGGTGGAGATCCAACTAGCCTGGTCTGAATGAATGTGCGCCACCACTGCCTGGCTGGCCCATCTAGCTGGTAAGCAATGAAGTCGGCCCCTCTAGACTCCACAAGCCCCAAAGTTCAAAGCCTCTCACGGCAAGTAGTAAGAAACTCGTGGGCATCCTCACCCACAGCCCCAGAAAACCTCTGTGGTGTCAATCTGAGAAACACATCAAGCATCTTCTAGTCTTCAAGCGGCATAGGTATGTCCGCTGCCAAGAGTTGTACTCCCTCAAGTGGTACCTGGACCTGAGGTGCCCTCACTGCAGGCTGATCCTGCGGTACTAGTGCTGGTGTAGCTGGGGTGGGTGGCTGCTGCATCTCCCCAAGCATACCTAAGAGCTGAACAATAGCGTGCTAGAGATCTGAGGTCAAAACTGGTCCGGGTGGCGGCTGGGCTGGCCCCGACCCCACCGGCTGATCTAGTATACGAAGTGCTGAAGGATCTGCTACTGGCTCTGGATCCTCATCTCTCTCCTGGACTGATGTTGCGGCCCTCTCTCGACCTCAGGGTCGGCGTCTACCCCAAGCTGGGGCTCTGTCTGCAGGCCTGGGTGCATCACCCCCGGCCGCGCCACCTCGCGAGCAAGTCATCCTGCGAAAGATTGAAACAAGTGAGATTTCAAGGAACCAATAAGACACACACTGCACGAAAGTGAAACAAAAGAGAAAATCTTCCTAAAGATATCATGTAGCCTCCCGAAGATAAGTTACGGACGTCTCCGCACCGATCTGCAGGACTCTACGAGACGTTAGCTCTGTACACGTGAGACTGATGAACCTGGGGCTCTGATACCAACTTGTCACGACCCGATTTCTCGAGTCATGATGGCACCTACTATACCCTACCAGTAGGTAAGCCAACCCGTAACCTAGAACATCAAGCAATGAGCGAAAGGGCAGAAACTAACGTAAAATAATAATCTAAACCAGAATAACAAGGCGGAAGTAACCCAAAATAAATATATACAGAAATCCCTCCCAGAACCTGAAAATCACTAGTACAGAGCTATCTAATAAAAAGTACAAGTCCCAAAAGTGGACCACAACAGAGCGTGTCTCAAAGGCAACAAGACTAGCTTAAACAAAAGAAGGAGACAGAACAAACCCCAAAACACCAAGTGCTCGCCCTCGTCTCCGAATCACAGCTGCAAAAGAGGGCTGGAATTAATCACCGCCGGTAACTGGTTCTGAGACCTGCATCACGAAATAAATGTAGAGCGTAGCATGAGTACCAACACAACAGGTACTCAGTAGGCATCATAAGCCGACTGAGTAAAAAGGGTATAAACAATAAGAAAAGATAGAATCTAGACACAGAGAGGTCAAAGCGGATAAGAAAAGAAAGCACACGAGCCTACCAAAAACAAACTAAGTACAACTAGACTAAACCTAACTGAACCCCCATAAGCCCAGAAGGTACACTCGTGCACAAGCTCAAATAAAACCTGAACGAACCCCCATAAGCCCGACAAGTACACGAAAAAGCTAAGTCTACTGAGAAAGAAGAAAATCGAGCTTCCAGCCCAAAGTAACCAAGATAATCCATCAAACTCCACCCAGCCAGCAATGCACTCCCAGCCCAGCTAGAAAGAGTTACCCTAGGGGGCACCCAACCAAACAGTTCGCTTTCAGCCCAGCTAGAAAGTGGGACCCGTGAGTAAGGTAGATATCGCGAGTCGTCCTACCATGCAGTCATGCTCCCTGCCAAGCTAGAAAGAGCGACCCTGGAACACCCAGGCAGCAGCACACTCCCAGCCCAACTAGAAAGAGAGGCCTGGGGGCGATCGCCGATATCACCGAGTCTACTCAGCCAGCGATACGTTCCCAGCCTAGCTAGTAAGAACGACCCCGGGGGTGATGGTATCTCCAATAGGATTCAATCCAACAACAACCAGCGTGGAATGCCGTCCACTTTAAGATATCACATAAAAGACTCCAAGCCTATACTATCTCTGTCGCACGCCTCAAGTGATGTACCAAACCTTCGAGAATACGTCGGAACTGCAGAATGAAAGGGAGAAGATATAGAAGTGCAGCAAGTAGCGATAACGCCTAATCTAAGACTCAAACTATCAGACTCAAGTCTGCTATTTCAGTCTACAAGGAGCTAAGTCATCCGAACGACGTCGGCAGCAAGTCAAGGCTATCCAGCCCACACGGGTCATAAGTCTAAGGCAATGTTAGCCTAACCTAGACTAAGGACATCGTGCTTACGGTTAAGGATGAACAAGACATGTAATACATAGCATACAAGAATACAATAGCATTTAGCACATAAGCATGCAACTCTACTAAACCGGTTAACATGATACTATACCCGAAATGTGGCCAATCAATCCTAACAAAAAGTATCTAATCAAACTAAGGTAGTAAACTGGTACCCACCCCCAATTCACTCCAATCGACATGTTTTTAAACAATTAAGCTCAATCTAAAAGAAAGGAAGTCGTTGCCTACCTTAAGTCGATCGCGCGCTCTTTAAATCACTTTACCAGAGCTTTCTCTTTTCAAACAGTCTCAAAACGCTATCCCGCTATAAAAAATAGAGTCACAACGTTACTACGGTCATTTAGACACCAAAATCACAACAAACGAAAACGAGTCAATTTTGGAGTAAAAATGGGAATCGTGGGACCCGCACCAAACTGTTCGAATTTGACTCTTTCAAGAGACCCTATACAGCACTCCAAACTTGTGTTCCAAAATGGAATACAATCTGAGGCTCAAAACACAGCAAAAACTAACAAGCAAGAAACCACACTTTAATCAACTAAAAGAAACCTTACAGCAGCAGTCTAAACTTGTAATAAACGAGAATCGAAAGGTGCCCAGCACTTCTTGAACACTCTACGATGAAGTCACGACAATTCTCAACAAGTAGGACTTCGAATCACTCAAAATCGAGCTAAAACGAATGAGATTGACCAAAACAAAAGTACCAAAAACAAAGACTCGAAAAAGGTACTGCAGTCAGGTTTTATCATGAAATTACCTCGAACTACGTGCACCCAATAACTTTCAAACACCCTACAGTGAAGCCACCGAAAATACGAAGCTCCTGCACTTCGAATCGCCTAAATCGGATGAGTGATGAGAGAGTTATGAGAGTTTAAGTTTGGGAAATATTGCTAAAAATCTGCATTATATTGCAGATTTTCTGCAATTTTTCCAACAACTAAAAACTCCGACGGGGTGCTCCGATCTCGTTTGGAACCCGTGCACGCAAACGAGATATGCAACCATACTAAATTTGATATTTCGGACTCAACGGCGCAGTCGAAATTTCCATCGGAGGTAATCTCGATAAAAAGTGGATCCCACTTCCAAAAGTCATTTTAAGTCAAAACCCACAATAGGGCTCGGAAAGATATCGAAAATCTCGGGACACAAAAAAAGGGTCAATTTAAACCAAACTCAATATTTCGGAGCTAACCGCACTGATGGAATTCTCATCCGAGCGTGTTTACTCAGAATGTTGACCAAAGTCAAACTTAGGCTTAAACTTAAAGTTAAAACGCCTAATTGCACCGACTCACACTGAAAACCTCGGGAGTCATGTCGACCATGCTACCAGCCTAAAATGACCCTTCCGGAGCTGATGGAATCGTCAAAATTGTATTTCGATGTCATCTTCTTAAACCTTTGATCGAAAATGATCGTTCAAAGTTCATAAGCTCAAAAACACAAAAACTAGCACCAAGACCAAACGAACGACCAGGTGACCGAACTGTAAGTCCCAGCAAGTCATAAATGACTTGGGGTTGCTATAGGAACGCTCTTAACGACACACAGAAGGCAAGACACAGAAATGACCAAGAGGGTCATTACAGGGTGGTTATAAACCCTCATTTTAGGGACTCACGATTTGTTAAGAAAGACCCTAAGTTAGGAACGACTTGGAGATTATTCATACATTTTGTTTATAGCTAAATTTCTCGCCTTCATCCTATTCAATTGTTTGTTGTCACCCTTGGGAATATTGTGGTTAGCTGTTGAGCTATGAACTATCTATGGGAGCTATGATGTTGTCTAATAGGACTATGTTATTGCCAAAGAGGGCTATGTGTTGCCCACGGGGAAATATTGATGCCAAAGAGTGTTATGTGTTGCCTACGGGGCTATTTTGACGCCAAAAAGGGCTATGTATTGCCTACAAGTCTATGTGATGTAAAAGAGGGCTACGTGCAGCCCACAAAGCTATGATGTTGCCTAAGAGGGATATGCGCTGCCTACGGGGCTATATCGTTACCAAAAAGGGCTATGTGACTTCTTACAAAGATAAGGGGCTACCGATAAGGTTATGTAGATTGATTTGGCACCTTCTGGGCTTATGGGGGCCTAAGTATGTGGTATGTTGTTTGTACCTACTGGGCTTATGGGGGCTTGGTTAGGTTGATGTTTGATCATTATTGTATTTTATTAGATTCAGTAGTGGGTTAGCATGCCTATCTAAATTTAATTTCCTTACCTGATTGCTTTTGGTATATTATGATACTTGCTCATTTAGTCTACAGCCTTTCATACTCTGTACATTTATGTACTGACACCCCATTGCCTGGGGGCGCTGCATTTATGCATACAGGTCTTAACAGACGATCGAGTAGACCTCCTCAGTAGCAGAATTGACTTTTATCCGATTGGCTAGCCCCTTTCCTCCGGAGCTGCCAGAGTTTGCAGGTTTGTTAGCTTTTGTTGTGTATATTTTTATGGGTAGGCTAGGGCCCTGTCCCGCCAATCTTTACTACTCTTAGAGGCTTGTAGACTAGTGTGTGGGGTGTATAGCTACGTTATAGCCATACTGGCCTAGGTTGTTGCTTTGCTGAAGCTTGTGAGTTGTTTGATGTATTGTGTTGATATATTCTTGCTTTTAGTTTCGGTATAGATTTCATGGTGGTCTCGACGGCCCAATTAGGACTTCTGTGCTAGTTGGCTATTTATTTATATGATCTCCTGGGAGTAGCTATTTCTTTTACAGATCAGTTGACAAGGGCCTTGCCGGCCGAGCACTTAGTTTTAAGCTGAGATATACTTGTTTGTTTCCTTGATTGCATGTGACTGTCATTCGCTGGTAGCAAAGGGTTCAGCAGGGTTGGCTCGGGCCTGAGTTTTGACATTAGGAGCCAGTTGCGCCCCTCGAGTTTGGGGCGTGACATTTGATCACTGGAAACAATTCACACATAATTCAAGAATCCAAAGCCATATTGAATCAGAACTTCAAGATGAAAGATTTGGGAGACCTCAAATATTTATTGGGAATATAAGTTTTTAAATCCAAAGACGTGTTCTTACTTAATCAAAGGAAATATACATTGCAACTTATTTCAGAAGTTGGTCTGAGTGGAGCCAAAGCAGTAAGTACTCATTTAGAGTTCAATTATAAGATCACCAGTGTGGAATATGATCAATATATTGGTAGCTCTAATGATCTTGAAATAGAAGATGTTACAACCTATCAGAGGTTGATTGGTAGATTGTTATGCCTTACAATTACTAGGCCTGATATTTGTTTCAGTGTGCAAGTTTTAAGCCCATTTATGCAACATCCTACTTCACTTTGGGAAGCAGCACTAAGAGTTGTGAGATACATTAAAAGGTCTCTGGGAATTAGAGTTTTGCTTAAGAAGGGAACTGAATCTACAAAGCTCATTGGATATTATGACTCAGGCTGGGCTTCATGTCCTAATACAAGACGATCACTTACAGGCTATATGGTAAAACTTGGAGATTTCTTGATCTCCTGGAAGTTGAAAAACACAAGTCAGTAGAAGCTCTGCTGAAGTAGAATATAGGAGTTTATCATTTTTAGTTGTAAAGTTGGTTTGGTTGAGAAGATTACTTAAGGAGTTGCATTGTCCAATCTTAGTGCTCACAGTAAATTATCTATCCAAATAGCTGAGAATTCAGTGTTTCATGAACGTACAAAACACGTAGAAATTAACTGTCATTTTTATCAGTCCTCAATATCTATGCACTGCTATGCAACCTGCTGATATTTTTACTAAGGAACTAGGTGTTTTTCAACATCACTTTCTATTGACCAAACTTGGTGTGTTAGATGTCTTCCACCCTATCGTTTGAAGTGGAGTATTGATCTATAGAGGATTATCTTAATAGTCAAGTAGTTAATTTTCTGTTACAAATTCTGTTAAAGACCATGTGACTTTCCATGCACGTGAGTTAGTTAGAAACTAGTTGGATATAATTTCCTTTTAAATATATACAATTCTGTGTTGTACAAGTCAAGTGATTGTAATGTGATTTCCATACGAGAAAATGTGAACTTGTTCTCCTTCTAGAAAGCTCTCAATTCAGTTTTTGAGTAGTTAGATAGCAAAACTTAATAATATTGATATAAATTTTAATATTATTTATTTCATATACGTATGAAAAATTATACTCCTTCCGTCCCATTTTATATGAATTAGTTTGACTTGACACAAATTTTAAGAAAGAAAGAAAGACTTTTAAAATTTGTGGTCTAAAATATGTGATAAATATTTTTGTGGCTATAAATCATTTAAAATGAGTATTTTAAAGTTAAAGTTGTTATATTAATATATAAAAATGTGTCATTTTTTTTTAACCGACTAAAAAGAAAAGTGAGTCATATAAACCGAAACAAAAAGAGCTATTAATTTTGTGATAGCCTTGTTTTGAACCGAATAACTATAATTAATCTTGGATGGCAAGCCTTGTTTTGAACCAAACAACAAAAGAGTAACCTTGTAGTGATAGTAATTCGAAGTCAAATTAATACTTGATCCAAGTTAGTCATGAAAAATTGTGGCTAATTAAAACAGTTCCTTAGAAAACTTTTTAAATTTATAAATAGAGACAACAAAACTTCCTTTCCTCTACATCCTTTCAATAGCAATGGCACAAAATGTAGGATCCAATTTCTTCACTGTTAAAAATTTAAAACTTGGATACCATTTTCTAATCTCTCACACACCTTACCTCTTTATCATTCCAGTCATTTATGCTTTGGGATTTTATAACCTTTTAACTATAACTACCTTAGAAGACTTGAATAATCATATTATTCTTATGCTAAAATCTTGGCCAATTATTATTATTATTATTATTATTTTCTTCACCGCTCTCTACTTGATCAGGGGTCGTCCAAGAAACATTTACTTAGTCGATTTTGCATGTTACAAACCAGATGAGGCGGATATGATGAGCAAGCAACAACTATTAGACATAATGTCATTAAATTTTGATGACGAGGCTTTACATTTACAGAAAAAAGTATTGGAGAGAAGTGGTTATAGTGACAAAACGTATGTTCCAGAATCCAGAGGGTATCAGAAGGCTACCTGAAAAGTTTTTGACGTTTGAAGAGTCTAGGAAGGAAACAGAAAAAGTCATGTTTGGAGCCATAGACGATTTATTGGCGAAAACAAAAGTGAAGGCTCGTGAAATTGGAATAATTATAGTGAACATTGGCTTATATAATCCAACACCCTCTCTATCCTCTATGATAGTTAACCATTACAAGCTTGGATCGGATGTTCTCACTTATAATATCAGTGGAATGGGTTGCAGTGCTGGACTCATTTCTATAGACCTTGCAAATCGGCTTTTGCAGGTTAGTTAGACATTTATTACTCCATCCATACGTTCGATTCTATGTATATTCATATGCTACTTTGTTAAAATTGTAAAACAGACACAAGTCAGTGCTTATGCGATGGTAGTGAGCACAGAGAGCATCAATTGTGGTTATTATCTTGGAAAGGATAAATCAAAGCTTGTATCAAACTGTCTTTTTCGTATGGGTGCTGCTGTCATTCTCCTCTCTAACTGCTTCTCACACTCTCGTCGTTCCAAATATAAACTTATGCACGTTGTGCGTACACATAAAGGAGCTGATGACAGAGCTTTCAAAAGTATATATCAAGAACAAGATGAAGATGGAAATATTGGCATATCGCTCTCAAAAGGCCTAATGGTCGTAGCTGGAGAGACTCTCAAATCAAATATAACAACTCTCGGGCCATTAGTCCTTCCTATGTCCAAGCAACTTCTATATTTTGGGTATTTAATTGCTAGAAAAATCTTTAAATTCAAGCCTTATATCCCGGACTTCAAGCTGGCGTTTGAACATATCTTCATTCATGCTGGAGGAAGAGCAGTGTTGGATGAGATGGAGAAGAATCTTGACCTCACGAAATGGCATATGGAGCCATCAAGAATGACGCTTTACAGGTTTGGAAACACATCGAGTAGCTCGGTGTGGTATGAATTGGCCTACTCTGAGGCGAAAGGGAGGATAAAGAAGGGCGATCGAGCATGGCAAATAGGTTTCGGGTCAGGATTCAAGTGCAACAGTGTTGTTTGGCATGCCTTGAAGACTATTAATCCTGCTATGGAGAAAAATCCCTGGACTGATGAGATTCATGACTTTCCGGTTAATGTCCCTCTAGTCATGCCTCTTTCTGTTTGAATATTTACTTGTTAGTTGTCCCAAATGGGAAATAATGGAGTAATTGTCTACTTGTAATAATAAATATGGACATTTATAACCAACTCTCTAATGTAAATGCTGCTAAAGACTTTTAGCGATTATCAATACAATGGTATTAACTCAATTGCCGCTAACTAGAAAAATCTACTGCCACTACTAAATGTGTCTTTCGTCGTAGTGGATAGGTTCATTACCAGTTATGATAGATTATGTTAATGATAAAAGGGAAAAGGGTATTATATACCCCTCAATTTTGCTATTTAAAGTTGATATACCCCTTGTTACAAAAGTGACTCACACACACCTCTACCGTTACAAAAGCGACTCGCATATATTCCTACCGTTACAAAAATTGCACATATACCCTTTTCATCAAACGGGAATTTCTTTATATCAGTCTCTGTCTCTCATGAACATACACAAAATATTAATTCATGACCTGATGATAGACGACCTATATCTAAAGGCAGAGAAATCGACACCACCATATGTTTCATTGTCAGATTATAATCGGAAGTTGGTAATAAAGTGTGAGGATTCATCTTCTTCTTTTCAACAATCAACGACTAAATCTGAGAGATCATTGTGCTGGGAAAAAAAACATAGCAACTAACCAGGGAAGCAATACTAATCCTACAAGAAAGGAACAAGAATAGTAAATAGTACGATTATCAAAACACAACAAACAACAGACAAACTCCAGTAGGCCTAAACCCTTGAAAAGCAAGTTAACACTCCATTGTCTACTACGTACTCCGGATGGAAGCCACCACTTCATCATCCTCGATGTCTCCACTTCCCTGAATTATATACTATTTAAGCATCAACATGGGAGATGAACAGGGAAATCCTGAATCTCATCTGTCCAAGGGTTCTTTTGTTTGGCTGCATCGACAGTCCTCAGCGCACCCCATACAACACTGTTACATTTGAAGCCTGATCCAAAACCAATTTGCCATACTCTGTCACCCTTCTTTATCCTCCCTTTGGCCTCGGAATAGGCCAAACTGTACCAAATTGAGCTACTTGAAGTGTTTCCGAATCTATAAAGAGTCATTCTTGAAGGCTCCATAAGAAATTTCGGGAGGTCAAGATTCTTCTGAAGCTCATCTAGCACAGCTCTCCCCCCTGCATGTATGCAGAAATGCTCGAACGCCATTTTGAAATCAGGGATGTATGGTTTCATTTTCCTCTTAAAGACCTTTCTCGCGATTAATGAGGCGAAAAAGAGTAGCTGCTCGGACATTGGGAGGACTAAAGGGCCAAGAGTTGTGATATTAGTTTTTAAGGCCTCACCAGCAACTGCCATCAAGTCTTTTGACAATGTTACGCCTTTCTTTCCATCCTCATCCTCTTCTTGGTAGGCACATCTATAAGCTCTGTCATCCGCACCTTTATGGGTACGGACAATGTGCATCAGTCGATATTTGGAGCATCTACGATCTGAGGAACGGTTTGAAAGAAGAATAGCAGATGAACCCATCCGGAAAAGACAATTTGGTAAAAGCTTTGATCTCTGCTTCCCTAAGTAGAAGGCCGTTGAAATTATTTCTGTGCTTACTACAAGTGCATACGGGTTGCCTTTCCCCTGTTATGTAAAGGCTATTTACATTTTGTACCAACAATGTTGTTCGAGTAATTTTGATTGAAATGAAAAAAAATATTTTCGTCAACCAACATTTATATCAACTTTAAATTTACCAACCTGTAAAAGCTGGTTAGCAAGGTGGATAGAAATGAGTCCAGCACTGCAGCCCATGCCAGTAAGATTATAAGTAATCACATTGACTCCAAGCTTATAATGGTTAACAATCATAGAAGAAAGAGAAGGCGATGGATTAAACGCACTAGAATTCACAATAATAATCCCAATATCTCCAATCTTCACTCCCGTTGTTTTCGTCAACAGATCATCTATAGCACCAATTATAACATTTTTTGCCTCATATTGGTTACTACTAAGGGAAAATTTAAATGGCATACTTGAGCCATCGTCATCGTTGTGAATGTACGTCTTATCACCTAAACCTGACCTCTCCAAAATTTTCTTTTGGAACTTTAAACTCTCTTCATCAAACATATCCGACATTTTTTCTATCATATATTGTTTAGACACCATAAAACGTTCATGTGACTTGTAACACGCAAAATCGACCAAGTAAACATTTCTTGGACGACTCATCAAGTATACCATGGTTAAGAAAAAAACAATAATTGAACAAGATTTCAACATGGCAAGATGGTTTATGAGATCTTCAATAGTAAGAGTTGAAAGATGAAGTAGCATGGTAACAAGAATTGGAACAATGAGGAGATAAATTGCATTTGATATTAAGTAATGGTATCCAAGCTTTACATATTTGATTTGATGGACTTGTGCATAATTAGGAGAATTTTCTGCCATTGCTTTTGGAGAATAGATGAGGATTAATGGGTAAAACAAGAAATAATTGAGTTCCCAAGTAGATCAACATTAATAGATTTAAAGAGTAGAAATTAAAATAGACTTGTCCACACTACTAAAAAAAATCACTATTTTTCCAGAAAATATTTAATGGTTAAAATTAAGAAATTGAAGCAATTAAAACAGAAACTTTAAAGAGCAAAGTCCACAAGCCACAGGCTGCCCACAATTATAAAGCCTAAACGCTTCACTAGTATGCCTATTCGTGTTTTAGAACGTGGGGCGTGAGGTGAGATAAAATAAGGTGAAATATAAGGAGTAAATTCATGAATCTATGAAGCGTATATGTCATGGATTTTTAATTTATGATTTTATTATTAAGTAGATAAGTAAAAGTAAAATTTGTAATAATTATGCAAATAAATTCAAATAAATCACTAATAATATCGAAAAAATTATACGTATTATTTGAGACGAAAAAATAATAGTAGTCGAAATAATTTTTAAAATGAAACCATCCTCAAGTTCGATATGAAAATTGGTAATTACATATTGAAGGAAAATATATTTTGACAAAATATATATGTTTATAATTTATCCAACATTTGACATGTTAGCTTTTAGAGAATTCACACACATATATATGTGTTAGATAGGAGTGTTCACGGATTGGTTTGGATCGGTTATTGGTCAAAACCAAAACCAAACCAACTTAATCGGTTTTAAAATTATCAAAACCAAACCAAACCAAATATAATATACATTTATCGGTTTGGTGATTATCGGTTTCGATTTGGTTTGGTTCGGTTATTCGGTTATTAACCATACACAAAAATAAAAGAAACAATTCATCTAAAATGACAACAATCCATTCAAAACGAAAAATAGTTAGAATGACTTAAATTACTAAACTTTCAATCACTAAATTTACTATCAATAAAGCTTTAAAATTCACTATATTGGCCTAGAAGGAAGAGACAATAATATTTTCAGTCCCACAAAGAATTGACAAACACTCATATACATGAAATCAATAAGATAAATGTTTCATCTTGAACATTTTTGCTTTCAATAAGTAAATTATAAAGAAATTTTAATGAAAATATGTATAAGATCTTTAAAATTGTTTATAAAAATAATATATAGTATTAAGTATGTATATTAACAAAATATATGTATATAATTCATCGGTTTGGTTCGGTTATTTCTTCGATTTTTTTCGAATAAAACCATAACCAAACCAAATACTATCGATTTTCAAAAATCTAAAACCAAACCAAACCCAAATAAAATCGGTTTTATTTTATCGGTTTGGTTTGGTTTTTCTGTTTGGATCGATTTTTATCCAAACCGTGAACACCCCTAGTGTTAGATTATCACTCTCAAGCCCAAACATTATAAAAAAATTATATATAAAAATGCTAAAAGCATATATAATTTTAATTGAATAAAATCATAAATAATAACATTTATATGATCAGAACAACACTAATTTACAAATATATAGATAAATTTAATTGTCTATAATGATTATTAATATTTTGCAATTGCATATTTAATCAAATAATTAAAATCTTAGAAATAGAGTATTTTGTTCTTCGATAAAAAAAGTCAAAAATATCTTTAAACTATGTAAAATGAATAAAAATGTCCTTAGTTGATAATTTGGTCCAAAAATGTCCTTATTGTTATTTAATGGGTCAAAAATACTCCTTTTCAAATAAATATATTATTTATTTTCTTTTTAAACACATTCTTTTACTAATGATGATTTTTTTAATTAGAATATATTTATCCTACTTCAATTCGACAAGACTAAGAAATAAATATACTTTCTATTTTATTAGAATTTTTTTATCATTATCTAAATGAAAATTAATGAAGGGTTACTATGATCTCGTAAATGTTGACATCCCTATTTTTATAAATAAGGTGCAACATCGTGGGACTCATTAAAAAAATAATTCAATTAAATTAAATTTAAAAGAATTTTAAAAAAATGTAGAGTGGTCACCTAGTTTTAGGATAGTTAGGAAATTAATTAATTAATATACGAAATTAATAGATTCTAGATAAAGGTTCAAGTGATCCCAAAAGAAATGTATTAGCACTCTTCAGAATCTATAATTGCGATCTTGACTTAACTCATTTTTTCAATTTGAGTAGGATATAAAAATAATTGCACAATAGCACAAGTATGATAAACATGAATATACACACAAAAAAATAAAGTAAAGCAATAATATGAGAAACGACATAATATTTGCCTAACATCAATAATATATATAATAATAAATCAAAGAATATTATTCGAATGTCTTCTTTGGGAAGCAATTTTGTATACCTATAAAAACACTTAGTAAAAGTGTTAGTAATGAATTAGTATAAATCAAAATAAATGACTAAAAATAAAACTCTTCTTATGAACATGAGAGACTTTGAAAATCGACTATTCAGGCCAATTTTTAACTTGTAATATATAATGTAAGTGAATCTAAACTAAAATTTTCATTTTTTAATATTCGTGGACTGATGAGATTCAGGACTTTCCAGTTCATATCCCCGCAGTCATGCCTCTTTCTACTTGATGAATTTTTACTTATTAGTTGTTCCAAATGGGAAACACTTTTGCTTAGTCAAGGAGTTAGCTCCCTATGATCACTAACTAACACTATAACAAGTAAAGGATTTAGTGTCAATTATTAAGTGACAACAATATTATATTCCACGCCCCACGGTAATAATAAATATGCCAACCCTCTATGTAAATGTCGCTAAATGAAAAATAAAATAAAATAAATAAATATCGCTAAAGGCAATAGAGATATATAATAGACAAGAAGGGGAACAATTCTCAGGGTCGCAATGGTAATAAGATAGGAATTCATCTCTGTTGCCACAACAGACTAAAGATTGCTAGGCAACATCTGATGAATCATTTCCACATAAATGGTAACAACGATGCCATCCATTGGAGATAATTTGTCTTTCCTATATTGTTATGAAATTTAACAACAACAAAACAGTGGGAAAAAAACATAGCAACTAACAAGGGAAGCAGTACAAATCCTACAAGAAAAGAACAAGATTAGCAAATAGTCTAAATCGAAACACAACAAACAACAGGCAAACACCAGCTAGCATGCCTAATCCCTCGTACGTAAAGCAAGTTTAACACTCACTGTCTACTACTCTAGATGCAAGCCTCCACTTCATCATCATCATCATTGTCTTGGGGATATCCAAATTCGAAAAACTTATTGGTGCTCCACATGACTAAAATTACAAAATTTTAGGTGCAAAATACATATAGTAAGTACTAGAGTAGTTTCAGTTATTGACCATCATATACTGTTTAAGCATCAAGATGGGATCGATGAACAGGGAAATCCTGAATCTCATCTGTCCAAGGGTTCTTTACTTTGGCTGCATCGACAGTCCTCAGCGCACGCCACACAACACTGTTACATTTGAAGCCTGATCCAAAACCAATTTGCCATACTCTGTCACCCTTCTTTATCCTACCTTTTGCCTCGGAATAGGTCAAATTGTACCAAATTGAGCTACTTGAAGTGTTTCCAAATCTATAAAGAGTCATCCTTGAAGGCTCCATAAGAAATTCCGGGAGGTCAAGATTCATCTGAAGCTCATCCAGCACAGCTCTCCCCCCTGCATGTATACAGAAATGCTCAAACGCCATCTTGAAATCAGGGATATATGGTTTCATTTTCCTCTTTAAGACCTTTCTCGCGATTAATGAGGCGAAAAAGAGTAGCTGCTCGGACATTGGGAGGACTAAAGGGCCAAGAGTTGTGATATTAGTTTTTAAAGCCTCACCAGCAACTGCCATCAAGTCTTTTGACAACGACACGCTTCTCTTTCCATTTTCATCCTCATCTATATAGGCACATCTATAAGCTCTGTCATCCGCACCTTTATGGGTACGGACAACGTGCATCAGTTGATATTTGGAGAATCTACGATCTGAGGAACGGTTTGAAAGAAGAATAGCAGATGAACCCATCCGGAAAAGACAATTTGGTAAAAGCCTTGATCTCTGCTTCCCTATATAGAAGGCACTTGAGACTATTTCTACGCTTACTATAAGTGCATACGTATTAGCTTGCCCCTGTAATTATATCATTTTATATATCAGTAATTGAGAATTATATACGACTTGTTTCTGTTAATTTGTACCAAACACATGAAGAATTACCAACCTGTAAAAGCCGGTTAGCTAGGTCGACAGAAATGAGTCCAGCACTGCAGCCCATGCCACCAAGGTTATAAGTTATCACATTGACTCCAAGCTTATAATGGTTCACAATCATGGAAGAAAGAGAAGGCGATGGATTAAACGCACTAGAATTCACAATAATAATCCCAATATCTCCAATCTTCACTCTCGTTTTCGCCAACAGATCATCTATGGCACCAAATATTTCCTCCTCTGCTTCATTTAGGCAACTACTAAATGTATATTTAAACGGAATTGTATCTATCGGAATGTACGTCTTATCACCTAAACCTGACCTCTCCAAAATTTTCTTTTGAAACATTAAACTCTCTTCATCAAATTTTTTTGACATGTTTTCTATCATAAGTTGTTTAGACATCATAAAACGTTCATGTGGCTTGTAACACGAAAAATCAACTAAGTAAACGTTTCTGGGACGACTCATCAAGTATACCGTGGCGAAGAAAACAACAAGAGTTGAGCAAGATTTCAACATGGCAAAATGGTTCATGAGGTCTTCAATAGTAAGAGTTGAAAGATGAAGTAGCATGGCAACAAGAATTGGCACAATGAGGAGATAAATTGCATTTGAAATTAAGTAATGGTATCCAAGTTTTACATATTTGAGTCTAACGGAGAGAAGAAAATTGGGTAAATTAGGAGCATTTTCTGCCATTGCTTTTGGAGAATAGATGAGATTAGGATTGATTGGTAAAAGAAGAAAGAATTGAGTATGATGAGTTTCCCAAGTAGATCAAGATAATTGAGTATGATGAGTTTCCCAAGTAGATCAAGATTGTAGATTTATAATGTGAAAAAATAAATAGACTTGTGCACACTACTAAAAAATCATTAATTTCCCTCCTGAAAAATGTCGGCGGCTATTTTCACAGATATTTTGATTGACTCAGTGAGAAAAAAGAAAAAATAGAAAAAATTTCATATAAAAAATTAGAAAGTTCTCCACTATTTCGATGAAAATATGTTTTTCGCCATGCATTTTTTCCAGTGAGCTAGTTCAGTAAGTGAAAAAAATCGTTGTATAACACAAATTTCCGGCGATTCATGATGGGAAAAACTTTGTTTAGTTCCACTCAACCGCCCTCCTATTACATTATAGCTTGTCATGCATTAATTGATACTATAATTATAAATGCAATGCTAAAGTCCGTTATATCTATATTAACTTTTAAGTATTGAGTTTCCATTTCTTACCATAAAAAAGAACAAATGTAGATGGAGAATAATAGAAAAAAGGTTGTTGTAAACGAACTAGATATCTAAGGTGTAGATGTCTAATGGAGTTAATTAAGTAGAAAATAATGCGAAAGTGAAAAATAACATAATGTGATCACACAAAATTAGGCTTAATTGTTTTAACATATCGAACTGAACTTTTTTTATATTTAATATCTACTTTTAATTGTCAATTACTGAAATCAAACTCTTAAAAGTATCAAATTGAATAGTACCGAACGTCCACCCACCATATGCTTCTTGATTCAGGACCAAAAATAAAAAATGCGAGTTTTATGTTTTTGTATAAGTATTGCAATTAGAGATGAATCTGTATTTAAATTATAGATTTAACCTTTAAGATTTTTAGTATTAATTATTATAATTTTGAAATTTTGAGTTCAAAAATATTTATTAAAATTTGAATAATGTTTCGCCATTGTAACTTCAATTGAAACAACACGTCTATATCGGCAAAGTGCACTTATTTAATATGTGTAATTTTAAATTCATTCTCTTCCACGAATAAAAATATATAAAAAGTTAGAAGATAATTAAAATTAAGACATTGTAATAATTAAAAACAGAAACTTTAAAGTGCAAAGTCCACAAGCCACTAGTATGTGTATCCGTGTTTTAAAAAGTGGGGGTGTGAGACAAGAAATTTTATGATACATGAAGCTAGATTTAATCTTCGAAATACTAGGCATACATTTCATAGATGATAGATTATGAGACGTATATTTTATATGTGTTCAATTTTATGATTTTATTACTAAGAAAATAAGCAAAGTAAAATTTATCACTAATAATAAAATCACCATTATATGGAGCTAGATTTTATCACTAATAATATTTATTTCAAAATTATAATTATTATTTGAGATGAAAAAATGGCAAAGCTGAGATAATATTTAAAATGAAATCACCATTCATATTTCATCAATAAATTTTGATACGGTAATTAAGTATAAAAAAACAATATCTTGACACCATATGTTCATAATTTATCTAGCATTTAATATGTTAGCTTTAAGAAAAAATACATATAAATGATATATAGATCTACTGATCTCAAGCCTTAATATTATAAATTTGATGTCACAAGTCAATTAAGACATTCATACTACTCGTTAATGTTTTCCATATATATATATATATGTGTTGGAATTCTACCCTCCTGAATTCTATAAAGAAACACGTACTGACTACTCGTTCCTATTTATTTGAAGCTTAACAATAAATAATTTCGTATATCAACTTGCTCAGCACTTTGTATTATTTATAAACCTTCAAACAACACAATGATTACAAAGCTATGTAACCTAAGGAATTATAAACTCTAATTCCTAACTACCCAAGACAAAAAACCCCAGGTTTAAATCTTCTATCGTTCTTCAAGTTATTCAACTTGTCAAACGAAACCTACTCACAAACACTTGATTGTATTCAAAAACTCTTGACTACAATCGTACAATATTTCTCTCAACTCGCAGCACTCCCTAAAATAAAAATCAAAACTCTCTCAAACTCTTGATCGTGTTTTGATATTACTCTCAATGTAAGTGCGCAAATTTTTCTGATGAAAATAACCCCCTATTTATAGATCAGAACTCCAGCAAGTCTTTGTTCGACTCAACTTTGTCTTTGCCGCTACAAAGCCTTGTTGAACTCAACTTGGACTCCTATTTTTCTTTGCCGCTACAAAGCTTCTTTAAATCAAACTTGATTCAAACTCCATGTTGTGTTAGGACTCCTGTTTGTACTCTACTTCTTTCATAGAAAAAACGTACGTGCATTAGTTTTCCTACTTTATGTAGTTTTCCTTAATTGATTAAGAAAACTTCCTTAACCGTGAACTTCTTCTATACGTTTGTGACAAAGCACTTTGTATCACGTATGCACGACCTGTTCTATTCACTTTGCCATTCTTCAAAACTTAGAGGCTTTAACAAATTCCCCCTTTTTGACTATGGCAAATTCTTTCTGCTTGCGTTGAACATGTAAACAACATATACACGCTTTCTTCCCCCTTTTGACATCAGGCAAAAAATTTGGAAATAAAGAGATATTCATGCCACAAGCAATAATATCACAACAAGTTATAACAAAAGAAACACACCAAACTGAGTCATTAGTTACATCACAGATCAGAAACAAAAACCATTATCCACAAAAACAGAAATGTCTACTAAAGCCTTGAAAAAGTGAGGACCCAAAACACAAGACGTAGCATAACCAAGCGAGTATTTAGACAGAAGGTGGTAAAGCAGAAGACGAGGAAGGGGAGTCTTTGATTAGTAGTTCATAGAGGTGCTTCAGACGATTGGAATTAGATAATCTCTCAGTATTCAACGCAGCCTGAGTCTGAGCAAGCTCTTCTTTAAGCCTTGAATTTTCTTCAGCCAATCTAGCATGCTCCAATCCATAATCAATATGCAACTTATCTATTGCAGCAGAGTGAGAACCCTGTAGCGCCGTAATTTCCTCATTCTTAGCAGTCAACGAGGCTCTCAACCGTTGCATAGGTGCATTTGCCCTTCTCTTTGTAGCATGTATAGTTTCATGATCCACAACCCCTAATACATCCTTAATGGTCTGAATCTGCCACTCTCTAACAAGAACACCAAAATGTTCAAACACCATACCAAGCCAGAACCCATACGCCAGTCCACGTTCCTTTTTATCAAACACACATAGACCATGTATATGACTGAGAATCAAGGCAGGTAAGTTAATTTGGATCTTAGATAGCAACAACTCCATAAGAGTGAGATCCAAATAATTTACCTCCGTTTTTTTTTGCTTTCGAGGTAGTACTATTTTATGTACAACATCAAACATCAAACAACAAACGATGCAAGGGTAGCATAGCTCCTTTATCAACTCTGGTATACTCATTCAGTGTAGGATCATTTGAAAATCCGCAACATATTTCAAGAGAAGAAATGTTACCCTCTAGAGGTGGCCAATTGCGCTTAACGTAGTGACCCCATCCACTATTTGGTACCCCGAGTATAGAGGATAAAATCTCAGCATTGAGGGTGAACGAAACACCACAAATATTACTTGAAATTGACGTATCAGACCCTCTTGCATTAAGGTAGAACTCTTTGGTTTCCTTTCTACCCATTATACGCCTAAGGGTTCCTTGACTAAGTAGTTTAGTCCATCCTTGGGCTTGCAAAAGAACCAGTAATTCACACATCTCGTCACCTCCAAATCCAGTAATTACCCTACCCCTAATCACACTTCTTCTCCTAAAGGATATTGCCCTAGCAGAGTCAATTTCATCAATTTCTTTTGGACCAGATTCTTTTGATTTAGATGTATTTCGTTTTCATTTTCTACTCTTCTTGGGTTCAATAATGTCATCATCATCAATCTCTATAGGATTAGAAGGGAGAACAAACTTACTTTGCACCGGGCGAATTTTCTTAGTTGACTTAGCAAAAAGCATTGCATCCTGAGTACGCTGTACAGATCGAGTCACTCGAACTGGAGCCTTCACTGATGGGTTAGAAGTAAGACTTTCATGAGCATCTGGAAGAATCATAGCAATAGGTCGACAAGAGATTATCCTCAGCCGTGAACGAAGTCTTCTAGAAACCAGTTGGACAAACGGAATATCATCGTCATCATCACAAGAAGAATTAGCTTGTTCTTTTGAGGACATTTGTTCCCCTCACCACGTGCTATCGTTTTATCTCCTAAATCAGACCCCAAACTCTAGTTACTCCTTTCCCCCTGAATTGATGCTTCTTCCATAAGAGGATATGCGAGATGGGTTATTCCGCAAGGGCCAATGAACATGACATCAGGAAATTCAAAGAGGTTTTCTAGATTTTCAAAGGGGATAAATGCAAGGTTTAAATTTGAAGGAGACGCCATGATTATGAAAGTAAGGTTTGATGAATTTAGGAGAGAGACTAATGAAGGAGAATGGGTTTCTGTTGGGAGTGAAAGATAAAAAGGGGTTTTGATTTTTGAGAATGATTACAGGGAAATGGAAGGGTTTTTGGAGAAGAGGAACAAGTTGATTTGATGGAGAAGTCAGATTGATTTTGATTTTGGCGGTTTAGAAAAAAATCCTTCTGACGGGTATTTAATGCGGGAACGGGTACCAGTGCACAGGTCTTAATATTGTGGTCTCACTTAAATAAGTATAGTAGACATACCTTCTAGTGTAGGATGATGATTTTTGAAGTCCGAATTTGTGAGTTCCTGATTACCTGAGAATGGTGAATTCGTTAGTTACAGTTTGTTATGAGTATTAAAAACTTTTAGCATAATAGTACATAATCAAGTGCCATAGTTTACTCTCGGGAGCAAAGATACTCATGTGATCTTCATCATTCCTAATTCCAACATGTTTCTTTCAAAATGTTCCCTTGCTAATGCCTTTGTGAAAATGTCTGCAATTTGTTGTTCAGTGGCACAAAAATTCATGGAAATTTTCCCTTAAAAAATAATGACGAATATTTATGTGTTTAGTTCTCTTATGTTGGACAGGATTCTTTGCAATGTTAATTGCGCTTGTGTTATCACAAAAAATCGGGACACACTTAATACTAAGACCAAAATCACTGAGTTGTTGTTTGATCCATAGTAGTTGAGCACAACACGAGGTTGCTGCTACATATTCAACTTCCGCGGTGGATAGTGCGACTGAGTTCTGTTTCTTTGATCCCCATGAAATTAAACATGAACCTAGAAAGTGAGCCATACATGTGGTACTTTTTCTGTCTGCTAGATAACCAGCATAATTTGCATCGGCATACCCTACTAATTTGGAGTTACTTCCATTTGGATACCATAGTCCTAAATCAGTGGTTCCTTTTAAATATCTGAGAATTATTTTAATAGCTTGGAGATGAGATTCTTTGGGACTAGTTTGAAATCGAGCACATAATCCCACACTGATCATAATATCAGGCCTGTTGGCGGTAAAATACAAGAGTGACCCAATCATGCCTCTATACAGTTTTTGTTCTACAACAGAACCTGTTCCTTCCAAGTCTAATTTTGTAGTTGTAGCTATTGGGGTATCAATTTGTTTAGCATTTTCCATGTTGAACTTTTTGAGTAGTTCATTGACGTACTTTTGCTGATGAATGAAGGTACCTGATTGTGTTTGCTTTATTTGAAGCCCTAAGAAGTAGTTTAATTCGCCAATCATGCTCATCTCAAACTCGTTGCTCATAAGGTTGGCAAAATCATTTGTGAGAGTCTTGTTTGTGGCTCCAAAAATGATGTCGTCAACATACACTTGTACTATCAGTAGGTCCTTCCTTTGTTTCTGAGAAAAAGTGTGTTGTCAATTTTTTCTCTTGAATAGCCATGGCTTAGGAGAAACTTTGACAATCTATCATACCATGCCCTTGGAGCTTGTTTTAACCCATAAAGAGCCTTATCAAGTTTATAGACATAGTCAGGATAGTCATTGTTCTCAAAGCTAGGAGGTTGTTTGACAAATACTTCTTCCTTTAGTAAACCACTGAGAAATGCATTTTTAACATCCATTTGATACAGGGTGAACTCCATGTGAGATGCAAATGCAATGAGTAATCTGATTGCCTCTAACCTAGCCACAGGTGCAAATGTTTCATCATAATCTATCTCTTCTTCTTGATTGTACCTTTGGACTACTAGCCTAGCTTTGTTTCTTGTTATAGTACCATGTTCATCTAACTTGTTTCGAAACACCCACTTTGTACCAATTATGGTTCTATTTGATGGCTTTGGCACCAGATGCCAGACTTTACTACTTTCAAACTGATTTAGTTCTTCTTCCATGGCCATAATCCAGTCTGCATCTTGGAGAGCTTCACTGATCTTCTTTGGTTCCATCATGAATAGGAATGCATTAAAGGCACAATGATTTTTTATCCCAGATCTGATGATTATTCCAGAACTAAGATCATTAAGTAAATTGTCCAATGGATGTGATCCTTGGTATTTATAATCTTTTAGAACCAAATTTGGTTGTTCTGTATCTTGACCTTCGTTTAGATCTATTTGGTTTTCATCAGGAATCTTTTCAGAGGCATTATATTTCTCATGAGTTTCAACACTATTTTCATTTACTGTTTCTGTGTAACCTGTTTCTTGTATATGTTCCTGTAGAGGGTCAGTATACTCTTTTGATGTTGCTTCGTTTTCCTGGAAGTCTTGGTTAGACATAATATTGCTTTCATCAAATATAACATGCACACTCTCTTCTACACACATTGTTCGTTTGTTGAGTACCCTATAGGCTTTACTATGTGTAGAGTATCCTAAAAAGATTCTTTTGTCACTTCTAGCATCAAATTTACCTTGCAAATTTTTTCCATTATTGTGAATAAAGAACTTACACCCAAACACTCGTAGATGAAAGATGTTAGGTTTTCTATCTTTTAGCAACTCGTAAGGAGTTTTATCTAACACAGGTCTGGACATGCATCTATTTATAGTATAGCAAGCAGTATTTATGGCTTCTGCCCAGAATTGGTTAGTGATTTTGTTTGCAATTATCATGGTTCTAGCCATTTCTTGCAAGGTTCTGTTTTTTCTTTCAACCACACCATTTTGTTGAGGGGTTCTAGGGGCAGAGAAATTATGGTCAACTCCATGGACATCACAATATTGGGAAAATTTTGAGTTTTCAAATTTTGTTCCATGATCAAATCTGATCGCCATTAATTGTTTATCAAATTTCTTTTGAAGCTTTCTTATTAATGAGCAGAATGCTTCAAATGCATCATTTTTTTATGTCAAGAAAAGTGTCCAAGTAAACCTAGTATAGTCATCAACTATTATGAACACATATTTATCCCTCCCCTACTTTTGACTCTCATTGGTCCACATAAATCCATGTGTATTAGTTCTAAGGACCTGGTTGAGCTTATCACCTGTTTTGATTTAAAGGATGATTTTATTTGTTTCCCTAGAGTGAGGCTTCACATATATTTTCTTTTTTGAACTTTGTTTTAGGTAGTCCTATTACTAAATCATTAGTGATGAGTTTATTTAGTTGTGCTTAGCTAGCGTGACCTAGTCGTTTATGCCAAAGTAGAGGATCTTTATCCAACACACTTAGACATACTAGATTCTCATCAGATGTGATTAAAGCGTCTACAGTGTAGACAAGTTTGTCCTTTTTTCCAGTTAAGACTACCCTTTTTGTGATCAAATTGATTACTTCATCACCGGTGGATAGGAAAATTACCTTGTTTCCCTTGTCGCATAGTTGGGATATACTAAGCAGATTATGTTTCAGTCCAGTACACCTTTTCGATTGAGTGTTCATCAGATCTTCCAATCTTACCAATGCCTTTGATTTGTCCCTTTTTTCCACCTCCAAATGCTACCATTCAACCTTTTCCTTCTTCAAGTGAGAGAAACATTGCTTTGTCTCCAGTCATATGTCTTGAGCAAGCGTTGTCCATGTACCAATGTTGCTTGCTTCCTCTCATTTCTTCCTGAAAGAATAATTAAAGGTTAGTTTTAGGAACCCAGATCATCTTGGGTCCTTTGTTTTGATCAAAAGGATGAACTAGATCTTTGTTTATCTAGTTTGGAAGTCATGTTTTGTTTAGAAAGTGTATGTTCCTTAGGTGTGTGTTAGTTTTGGTTCTTTGACAATTTAGTTTAGAGTGACTAGTTCTACCACAGAGACTACAAAATAAAGGAATTTCATATTGAGATTTATCAAAATCTATTCCAACCTTAATATTTCTAGTATTGTTACCCAGATGTGTGACTATCATAGATGATCTTGTCCATTTATTTACCCTTTCCAGATCAGTTTTTATTTTGGACACTTCGATATTCATTCTCCTAGATTTTTCTTTTTCCAAGCTTCAGTCATTTTTGAGTTTATTCATTTCATGTTCATGCTTGGGTTGATCACACGATTTTTCTTTACCAAGAATTTTCAGTTTTATATTTTCAGATTTTAGTGCTAGATTGCAGGTTTCAACTTGCTGAATTTTCTGCAGCAATTGCTTGGTTTTCTCCTGTAGTTCACTGTTGAGTTTTTCGAGATCGATATACTCAAATTTTAAACTGATCATGGAGGCAAGCAATTGTTTCTTGGTTTTAACTAGTTCTTGAATTGTATCTATAGATGTGAGCGTTAAGAAGGATAATTTTTTCTTAGAGAATTTAGTTAGCTTATCTTTAAGATCACAGAAATTTACCTCCATTCCTTCAGAATCTAATTCAGGTTCGGGTTCTGATTCTTCTAAGGCCATTAAAGCAATGTCATCAGCATCTTCTTCATACATGTCTGAACCTGTTCCCCAAGCTGCATACATCGCTTGTTCCTTTTCTTTGTTTTTTCTTTTGCTTAAAAGTTCTCTCTTCTCTTTTTTCAGCCCTTTTCTTTCTCCATTCTGCTTCCCACATAGGACAGTCCTTAATCTGATGATCAGTTTTACCACACTTAAAGCATCCTCCACTTTGCGATTTTTCTGTAGTCTTTTCCTTGGTGGGTGGTGACTTTTTTCCAGAATTCATTCCCCTTTTGAAGAGTTTCTTGAAGTTTCTGCTTATCAGTGCTAAATCTTCATCATCTATATCTGATTCATCACTTTCAATTGCTTTGAGGCCAAGATTTTTCTCTTTGTTTTCTTCACCTCTTTTGTCAACATTCATCTCATATGTTTTGAGATTTCCTACCAGTTTATCCAAGGTCATATTTGTTAAGTCCTTGACTTCTCTGATTGCAGTAATTTTTATTTCCCATGACCTAGGCAAGGTTCTAAGCACTTTGTCTACATGTTCCTCAGTGGTGTATACTTTCCCCAAGGAGATTAACTCGTTTACCACAGTAGTGAATCTGGTGATCAGTCTTAAAGTGATTCTCCGGATTTCATCTTGAAGGCTTCATATTCAGAGCATAGTCTAGCAATTCTGAATTTTCGAACTTGAGTTGTACCTTCGTGAGAATTTTGTAAAGTGTCCCATATTTGTTTCGCGGAGGTACAACTTGAGATGCGATTAAACTCATCAGGTCCTAGTCCACATACAAGAATGTATTTGGCTTTTGCATTCTTTCCCAGCATCTTGTAGTCAGCTTCTCCCTATTTATCTTTAGGTTTTGGTACAGTGTTTCCTTCACTATCCGTAACAGTAGGAGTTAATGGTTCATCGGTGATTCTAACCCATAGTTCGTAGTCTTCGGCTTGAATGAAGTCTTCCATCCTTGTCTTCCACCATGAGTAGTATTGACCATTGAATAATGGTGGTCTGTTGATGTGTTGCCCTTGACCATGTCCGAGAGGAGGTGCAAAACTCATAATGATCTTTCTCTCGAGTTATTAGACTCTTGATTAAGATAACCTGCTCAGATACCACTTGTTGGAATTCTACCATCCTGAATTCTATAAAGGAACACGTACTGACTACTCGTTCCTATTTATTTGAAGCTTAACAATAACTAATTTCGTATAACAACTTGCTCAGCACTTTGTATTATTTATAAACCTTCAAATAACATAACGATTACAAAGTTATGTAACCTAAGGAATTATAAACTTTGATTCCTAACTACTCAAGACAAAAAAAACCCAAGTTTAAATCTTCTATCGTTCTTCAAGTTATTCAACTTGTCAAACGAAACCTACTCACAAACACTTGATTGTATTCAAAATCTCTTGACTACAATCATACAATATTTCTCTCAACTCGCAGCACTCCCTAAAATAAAAATCAAAACTCTCTCAAACTCTTGATCGTGTTTTGATATTACTCTCAATGTAAGTGCGCAAATTTTTCTGATGAAAATAACCCCCTATTTATAGATCAGAACTCCAGCAAGTCTTTGTTCGACTCAACTTTGTCTTTGCCGCTACAAAGCCTAGTTGAACTCAACTTGGACTCCTATCTTTCTTTGCCGCTACAAAGCTTCTTTAAATCAAACTTGATTCAAACTCCATGCTGTGTTAGGACTCTTGTTTGTACTCTACTTCTTTCACAGAAAAACGTATGCGTAGTAGTTTTCCTACTTTATGTAGTTTTCCTTAATTATTAAGAAAACTTCCTTAACCGTGAACTTCTTCTATACGTTTGTGACAAAGCACTTTGTATCACGTATGCATGATCTGTCTATTCACTTTGCCATTCTTCAAAACTTAGAGGCTTTAACAAATGTAAGTATGATAAATAATTCTTAGCCGACCACATGTTTAAAAGTAAATAAATAGTCAAAGTTTTTAAATTTGGATTTTTGGGGAATTTGGTTAGATTAATTAGCTATGATATACTTAGATACTTAAGGATAATCATAGAATTTACTATTACTATTCACACCTAGTAAGTAAATATCTAACATGACAATTGTTGCCATAAATAAAAGGCAGATACATGATTTTAGGGTGGACGTTCGATATTCAATCTAATATTTTCCAAGTTCAATTTTAATAGTTTGATAATTAAAAGTAAATATCAAATACCAAATTTTCAAAATTTGATATAATAAATCTCAATTTGATTTGTTTATTCGATTTTTGGTGATTTAAATTCACTCCTCACCAGCAAATGGTTTTCACTTATTTTCCAGAGTTTGATTGATAAATGAAAGTTTATGAAAGAGGGATAGTACTATCATCAAATCGGATAGCGTTATATTGAAAGTTTTAGTACGCAAGATTGGTAGTACTCCCTTCATTCCAAAATAATTGTCACATTTTAGATTTCAACAATTAATTTAATTTATTTTAAAAGCTTTATCAGGTTAGATTGATTCGATATTTTAAAAATTAAATCTAGATATTTAAAAAAATGTATAAAAAATACTAAAAATTATATTATTTTTTTCTTAAGATGTAAAAATATATTTGTCCTACCCAACAAACCCTAAATAGTTGTGGGATTACTCCCGTATTAACTACTTGATAGCTTTTCATTAATTCTTAAAAGGCATTGGAGAAAACTATATATGGTCCTTAATTCATTAGTACGTAAATAGATTTGTCAACTTTTGTATCGGCGCGAGTTTAATGAAAACTTTAATTGTTCAAAATAGAAAGGCCAAAGTTCATAGGGGTCTAGCAAGGAGCTAGTTGCTAAAATTTCCTTCTGCAAAAAAATAAAATTAACTCTTTAACTAACTAGCCTCTTACCACCAAAAAATACGATACTGTGGATGCGGGTGCTCCTTTCTTAATTAGAAATTTTAGGTTCGAGTCTTGGGTATGGAAAAATCTTTAATAGGAATCGCTTGCCAGGTTGCCCTCAAATGGAACCTTACGCAACACAAGTCTAGAATAATCGTACTCCAATACAAAAATCAAACACCAAATGAAGCTAAAATTTGTTTCTTTTTCTGAAGAAAGTTAAGAAATGATTACCAAAAGGGTTGAGCTTAATACTCGCTGGAAAAATGGAACTTACCTAAATCCCACTAGTTTAGGAATTAATTATTTAGATATATTTTAGTTTGTAATGTTACATATGTTATCAGATTTTAGCATGTCTAAATACGTTCAGATACATGTACTAGAGATACATGGGGTCAAAATTAGGTATAATTTGTTCTAGATACATTGTATCCAAGTGAATTCGCATGTACCAGGGAGACATAACAAATATCGATCTCCTCTCTCCCATCTAGCTCGCCAATCTCCCACCAGATATGTATAGACACATGTATGTATCTAGTGTGATTCACATGTATCTAGGATACATACAAATCTCGCTCACCTCTTTCCCTATTTTTGTGTATCGGTTAGCGAAAATACATGTATTTAAGTGTATTTTTCTCAATATACTTAGTGATAAGATAGAATATTTTGAAATTATAGGTAATAATAATATATATAGTAGTGAAATATATCTAAATATGTAGTGGAAAAAAATACAAGATCATTCGGCTCGTCTTCTCAATGCTTTTGACCCAATGATTACGGCCCAACATAAGTCACATTCAAAAAGAATTTTCGGCCCAAAAGGTCATTAAAGAGGAACTTACAAAAATGACTACAGTTTTAGGGTTATTAAATTGGAATAGTTATAAATATGATATTTTCAAAAAAAAAGAGGCTACATTTTATGTCTATATTTAAACTATAGTCATTTTTGTAAGTTCCTCGTTAATTATATTTTGATCCTCAGATATATGTATCTGGTGTGCCCAGATACATGCTAAGCAGATACATCTAATTATGTGTATATAAATATGGATTGTAACTGTAACACGTCAATTTAGAAGCAAATCACACATTATTCTCTAAATTTCTCAATTTTTTCTCAATTTATTTTTATATTTCTTCACTTTTTTTTTTGAGCATGAAAAATCTTTTCCCATCGATAAATATAATATTACTTCAAATATCTGTAAACTTTATTAGAATCATAAACTCTTAATTAGATACATGTGTATATTATGATCATTAACTCTTAATTAGATACAAGTATACATATGAAAAACTTGCATGCAGTTTAAGTGTTGGGAAGGTATGCTAGGGTCTTGTTTCGGTAGACATTACTCGGGCCTCATTTATTTGTATTTAATGAACAATTTAATGTTAATTATTCAAATCTTCGACAGTTTGTTTTTAAAATTAAATCTTAATCATTTAATTTTTTATTATCAAATGTGTTTGTTTTTTCTTATTTCACAATCACTTAACGAGGCTAAATAATTTGAATTATGGAAAATTATGCAAAAGGGCCACTCGATCGTTTTCTTTACACAAAATTTAGCCCAATTTCCAAAATTACCAAAATCGGTCAAATACTATTCTTCTTCCTTTCAATTTCGTCACTAATGGTTGTTGTTGCTTCTTCTTTTCAAGCGAATTATATGTCGAAAAACTCGAAACATCGAGAAGATTTCATATCTAAATTTTGGGACTATTTAGAGGTTATTTTGAGTTGATCGAGATTGCATTCGTCACTATATACTTAATGTATAGTTAAGTTATATTCAACTTTTTGAGTGTATCATATTGTATAGTCGGTGTATAGCTCATGTATAGGCAAGTGGTATTGTATAGTGGGTGTATATACTTTCTATGATTTTTGACAGACTATATTGTATATTCAGTGTATATTTCTTGTGACTTTTGACCATCTTTTTATGTAAATAAAAATATGTTTATATTTGTTGTATATATTTAAAACTTGCCCTTTGAATTATTAAGATTTATAACAAAATTTTATTATCATTAAGATGTCTATTTAAAAAAATTCTACAAAAATGATGTTCACTACTATTTCATCTTCGTTCACCCACCACTTACACACACCATTTCAATCACAACTACCACCGCCGTCAATTAGCACCACCAACTACCACCCACAACCACCATCCTCGGCCTAACAACAATTACCATTACCCCCAATCACCAAAATCAATTGTCATCACTGATATAATCATCATTTGTAATCATCACCACCAACTATTATTACGTCCACTAATTTCTATCGATACCACCTTCAACAACATTATAATTGCTAATTGTTCATCATCCTTCATCACCATCATCAGTTAACTATCAATATCATTTCACTACTAGTTATCATCCACCATCAATAATAACCACGGTTGATCAATATTGTCAACCACTATACTACTCCCTCCGTTTCACAAAGAATGACCTCCTTTCCTTTTTAGTTAGTTTCAAAAAAATGACCTTTTTCATTTTTTGGTAACATTTTACTTTTTGCTTTCCACATGGCATGTTTAAGACCACAAGATTAAGGGCAATTTTGTACATTTGACATAACTTTAATTTATGACCATAAGATTCAAAAGTCTTCTTTAATTTCTTAAACTTCGTGCCAAGTCAAACTAGACCAATCTTTTTGAAACAGAGGGAGTATAAGATATTATCCATAACCACCATCATTCCAAATCGACACACACAATCATCATTATTAGACATCACCACCATCAATTGCCTTATAAAAAAATTTAAAATATTTTATTAATATAATATTTAATCAATTTAGTATTTTATTTGAATTTTATATTTATTATTTCTTAAACAAATACAAATTTTATATATTCAGATGTTGAGAAAAAAAATCTTAACTATTTCATATTCAAATTTTCATTCAACATCTAAATATTCATTCAGATTTCGACCTTTAGGAGATTGTTTGGATTGATTTTTTTTAATTCAACTTTTGGCCTTTTTAGCCTAAAAAGTGCTTAAAACACTTTTTGTATTTTCCAAATAATTTCTAAATTATAAAAAGAGCTTAAAAGTTAAAAAACCAAGTCTATTTAAAATAAGTAAATTCAAACACTTTTTGTGCATTATCAATACATTAAGATTCAAACGTCTTAATCTTTTAATGAAAACAAATAAGCCACCAATCATGTTAAAGACTTCATAAATAAACAATTAGTTATGTATTTCAATTTTGACTTTCGTGTCAAATAAATAAATTTTAACAGGACTTGCTTTTTAAAATGATTTTAAAATATGTTTCCGCTTATGTCTAGATGTATGATAATGTTTCATACCATGTTATGAGTATCATACATGTGTCGATCATGTAGGCTTGATGCATGACAAATTAATCTCTAACGTGAATACCATACACCAAGTAAGAAATCAAAAATTAAAAAGGAAAAAGAAAGGCCAAGTGGCCAACTAAGTAGAGTAGAGAGTAAATGAACAATCATCCATCTTTGAGAAATTGCCTAGAAATATCACTTTTGTTCTTTTGAGGATTACAATGTCACCCAATTATTCTTATTTTCCTTAAAATATACATGACACAATAAAAACACACTTCTCTCTTCTAATGAGATGACATGCCACATTATTCGTTTTTTTAATAACAATTTTCTAACACTTTTAGATCATCCATATTTTATACCCAATAAAAGAATTATTATTTTCCATATTGTTAAAAAAAGGAATTTCTAATATTGTTGTTAAAAATGCCATGTCACTTTTTTTTTTTAATTCTGTTACTTTTAATAATTTTCCTTTTATTTATTTATTTATTATATTTGAAAAAATAGCATTTATATTTATCTATTTTACCATATCAAGAGAAAAATAAAAATAAATTTTATTTTTACTTTTAGAATTAATTATTCATTCTAAATTATTTTCTATTTTTAGTTGTTCACTTTAGCATATCAAGAGAAAAACAATTTAGTTTCCTATTATTATGTTTAACATTAATTATTTATTCTAAACCATTTGTCAAATCAATCATTCTTTAAGTTCCTTTTATCTTTCTCCTGATATAATAAAATAGATAAATACAAATTTAATTTAATTTTTAACATAATAAACAAACAAAAATAAATTTATTAAAAGCAGATGGAGTTAAAAATATGACATGACATTTTTAACAACAATAATTTTGTTTAACAATATGGAAAAGTAATAAATTTTTATTGGGTATAAAAAGTTTAAAAATTTATTGTTAAAAAAATAGAAAATAATGTGATAGGTCATCCTAGAGAAAAGATGTTTTTAATACGTATATTCTGATAAAAATAAAAATAGTTAAGTCATAAGTATTAGTTATTATAATCTAAAAAAGAAATGAAAATAATATTCTTAGACAATTTTCCAAATATGGATATGGATGACTTTTTAGGAAATTTACTGATTGAGTAGGAGAATGCAATTTCGTTTAAGTTTGAGGGCCGTTTTATCATTTACCTGAAATGCTGGTAAGTGGGATTCACATAGGATATATATTCGCGCAGAGAGAGAAGAAGGAGGAGGAAGAGTGTGAGACTATGGAAGCTCCGAAGTTATTGCTGTTGATTTTGCTGATTCCTTGCGACTTGTTTATCGGCAAATCCCTCGGAGATGGCGTCACTCATGAAGAAGCCAAAGAGCTCAGAGATGAGGTAACCTTATTCCTCTTCTCCTTATCAATTGTTCACAAGCAGATCGACAAATTTTTTCGACGTTTTGAAATGTTGATCATCAAGTTCAATTATTGATTGCTTCTTTTAATTCCAAATGTAGTTGTGTAAAGTGTTCTTTGATTGATATAATTGATCGCTGCATAAAATTATTTATTTTGAGAATTCACTGACAGCTCTCCGATAGGAATTTTTAAGTTGAATTAACGGAGGATATCTCATGTTTCGTAAAATTGCAATGGATGGAGCAGGTGTCAAATTAAAATAAAAATGTGTTCTTTATAATGAGAAAGCTTCCGTTTTGAAGCGGAATTGTTACAGAAGATATCATAGAGAAATGTGAAAGGAATAAGTATTAAGAGCTAGGAATAGACAGTGGCATGGTGATTGATGTTGAAGGGTCCATCATTGAACATACTAGTCTATTTCTCGTTTGGAAATCCATACAATTGGTACCCTTTTTGTAGAAGGGGAAGAAGTATTTCTCTTTCCTTCCGGCCTCACATTATTATATCTGCTTTTACTATTAATCTCGCCTTTATATCCTAGTTTGGAAGTAGGGTGGTTAAGGAAAAAAAACGTGACAGAAAGTTGGGTAGATAATATCTTGTTCATTTTTTTATGTTTTGCCTTCCCTTTCGATTTCAAAATTAATAACGTGATTAAAAATTTGTGATGTTCCGTTACTTTTTAGGCGCGTGAGATGTTCTACCATGCATTCAACGGATACATGAACCATGCTTTTCCACGCGATGAGTTAAGGCCTTTATCTTGTGGAGGAGAAGACACACTTGGTGGCTATGCCTTAACATTGGTAACAAAGACAGCTTTTTTGTTAGACTACTAGTTTCAAGGTAAACATATAGTAAGTGTTCCGATCATGTGCTTTTTTACAGATTGACTCATTGGACACCTTGGCTTTGCTTGGTGACAGAGAGCGCTTTACTGCTTCTGTTGAATGGATTGGTAAAAATCTTCGGTTTGATATTGTGAGTATGGAATTTGTATAAAAACATAATGAACTTAGGAGTGAATGATTTTTCTCTTTAATAGACATTGCCTTATGAATTTCAGATCATTAACTCGTTAAAATTGGATTTAGCAGCAGTCATCTGACTTCGTGAAAGTTCTTTTTTTCCATTAACTCCTTTTGAGTGCCATGGAAAGGTGGTCTCGAATATGAACATAATCATTCCTGTCTATTGATGGGTAATCACGTACTGTTTAGTGGCCATAATGCTTCAAATGTTGAATATATAAGTTTTGATGCTTGGGGCCTTGTGTTCAACTTATATGACAAAACCGAACTTAAGAATCATCAAGTTTGACGAGGTTGAACTAAAGTTGTGATCTCCCTATGCTTGATGCTTTTATCAGCTCAGCAAATAACTGACTTGTGTAAATTTAAATTACTAATAAATTAGGAATACTAAACAATTCATATTTCTTGTAAAAGGATAGTCATTTTTATGATTAGCTAGCTTTATATTGTAAGCTTAGACTTTGCTGCTTGCTATTTACAGCTCGTTGACATAGAAGTAGCCTCTTTTGCATTCCTCATGGGTCATTCTGGAATTTATCCATTTAAAACTAGCCTCAATGTTTGTATCTGTGCTTATTTGCTGTGTTTTAGGGAAGACATCTATTAGAAAAATGGTTAAAATGTGACAATAGTTCAAATATACTGTCCACTTCTCTTGCCGAGATTTAGGTTATGTTTGATAAAGACGAAAATTAGATACACCAAAATCTGAAATCTATTTGAGTTGTTGAGCTGTAAGAGTTAAAAGCATGAGTTTGGTGAATTTTGATATATTTCAAAACAAAATTGAGGTGGTAATTCAACATGAAACTAAGGTGCAAATTATGAGTATTAACATGTTTACAACTATTCATATTTAATGTTGGGGTTTTCTAATATATAGAAATGGTAACTATTAAATGGAAATGGAAATGGAAATTAAAAGTAATTCTTTATACAAGAGACAGAAGTGAACTTTACTTGAAATAGTCTAGCATTTATTAGGTATTGTTTGGATTACTGAAATATGTTTGATGACTAGTATACTTATTACTGTTTACCCAGAAAAAAATATGTTTGATGACTAGTATACTTATTACTGTTTACCCAGAAAAATAATTTCTAGTCTATTGGTACATTCTAGTTTTTACTGTTGAATTAGGTGAGCAAACAACCCTATATTCACCTTGTCATAATCTGCTTTGTATCTTCATGAAGAGGGTTTAGCTCGGAGTTCCAATACTTTTAACTAGAATCTAAGTTTATAAGATAAGAGCAAGAAAAAATGTTGTTCATATGCGCTGCTCCTAAGTTGCTCGGACTCTTCGTTTTCGGTGCCGCACCCATGTTGACACGACATGGGTGTGGGATTCGTACCCGCTTTCTTTAATCAAAACAAAAACTAAGTAGAATTGAAGAAAATGGAATACCTTGTATATATAAATTTCTATTGTCACTCACTGTCCTTTAATTACCTTCCAAGATTTTCCTCTTGACCAATATTTTCTCCTCAAGTTTTCCACATAATATCTCATAATTTAGGTCGTATAACTCTATTTTTAAATTTTAGATATTTGAATTATTTTTAGCCGAATCGCCGCAGCCATATTCATATATGGATCCGTATCCCCAAATCTTAAAATCTAGATCATTAAGGATCCAACCTCTAGATCCATACCCGTATCTTACACCCACACTCGAGTCGAGCAACTTACCTATGCTTTATACCTTCCTAAAAAGTTTTTACCTTGTAAGGAGATTGTTGGAGTAGTATAGGTTTAGGAAGAAAGACTTACACATGGTGTTCATTGACCCCAAAAAGGGATACAATAAAGTTCCTAGGGAGGTCTATGGAGGTGTTTGGAGTCTAGAAATGTACTTGTGGCCTACATTAAGGTAATTTAGGACATGTACTATCAACTATGGAGCCAAGGCTAGGGTAAGATAGTGGGAGGTGACTCAAAACACTTCTTGATTTTGATGGGGTTGCACCATGGATTGACCCTTATCCCATTCCTAGTTGTGCTAGTGATAGATGAATTGGCACTACATATACAAAGAGAGGTGCCGTGATGTATATTATTCATAGATGACATAATATTGATTGATGAGACGCATGATTGAGTTAACGATAAGTTGAAAGTTTGGAGACAAACCCTAGAATCTAAAGTTTCGAGGTTAAGCAGGACTAAACTAGAGTACTTGGAGTACAAGTTCAGTGACGTAATGCATAAAGCATAGATGGAAGTGAAGATTGATACAAAAGTCATACCCGAGAGAGGAAGTTTGAAGCATCTTGAGTCTATAATCTAAGAAATCAAGGAAATTGACAAGGATATCACACATCGTGTTGACGTGGGGTGGGTGAAGTGGAAGCTCGTGCCAAGAGTATTATGTTATAAGAATGTGTTACCAAGGCTTAAAGGTAAGTTCTATAGAGTGGTGGTTAGACCTACATTGCTATATAGGTAGAGTGCTGACCAATCAAGAATGTACACATCCAAAAAATGAAGGTAATGGAGATGAGGATGCTAGGATGCATGTATGGGCGTAGGAGAGTTAAGATCAGGAACGAGGTTATACAGGTCAAGGTGGGAGTGGTTTTCATGGAGGACAAGATAAGGAAAACGAGGTTAAGATCATTCAGACATGTGAAGAGGAAGTGCACAGATGCACCAGTCAGGAGGTGTGAGTGGTTGGTTATTGCAAGTTTTAAGAGAGGTAGAGGTAGGAGGAGAAAGAACTAGGGAAGGTGCTTAGACAGGACATGAAACACCTTCATCTTACTCAGAATATGACCCTAGATAGGAAGGTTTGGAGGTCGAGGATAAGGGTAGACAGATAGTAGGTAGCCAAGTGTTTTCATACTTATATGTGGAAGAGGTTGGGAGTCGGTCTCCTCTTCTCATCTTCTCCTTATTTAGTCGTATTAGTTAGTATTCACGTATTATCTTATTATTTAACTTTCACTACTACTTGTTGCTTCATCTGCTCTTTGCTCTATTTATTTTGCCATTTTGCTATATGTTTCTTTCAAATCTGCCTTATTACCCTTCTTTTGAGCTGAGTGTCTATCGGAAACAACTTTTCTACCTTTCAAAGGTAGAGTTAAGGTTTGCATATGTCCTTCCCTCCCCAGACCCCACTTGGGACTACTCTGGGGATGTTGTTGTTGTTGTAATACTTCTAACAAGCATTTGAATTCTTAAGATAACAGCAAAAAGAAGTTTTGTCCATTCAATATACTTTACTGATATTGAAGGTTTATGTTTGACATTAAGCTTTTGCCTGGCATCCTTGTGAAACTATTTTTCCATTTTCATTTCTGTCACAATTTTCTGAGGATGAATATCTTGTACCACTACTTTTCTGAGTTTATGAATTTTACTATGTATTTGCAGAACAAAACAGTATCTATCTTTGAGACTACAATCCGTATCCTTGGAGGTTTAATTTCTGCTCATCTCATTGCAAGTGACCACAACACGGTATCATATTCATATCTATGTTTTTCTTGAGTATTTTAAAAAGTATTACTTTCTATGGTTGTTAACTTTAGCCAAGTGGAATTCTCTTGGTTACTTTCTCCAAAATATTT
Source organism: Solanum gracilifrons (assembly GCA_029582605.1). Classification (NCBI taxonomy): domain Eukaryota; kingdom Viridiplantae; phylum Streptophyta; class Magnoliopsida; order Solanales; family Solanaceae; genus Solanum; species Solanum gracilifrons. The sequence continues at coordinate 1,784 of JAJOOH010006323.1, read as the reverse complement.
TAACCAGGTTCTTTCTAGAACTGCAGGGCATGAGGATTCCCTCTTATGATGATGAGTTGCTTCACTTGGCTGAAGACTTGGCACGGAGAATGCTGCCTGCATTTGATACTCCTACAGGTATGGAATTGGATTTTGGCGATAGTCGATATCAGTTGGGTAGAATCAATCATGTTAAGAATGTAGTGTAATTATTGTGAATAAGTTGTACATTAACTAGGGAGATTATTTTTCTTGTAACTGTGTAACTTTGATTTCGTTCTTATTTTAAATGTGTGTATAGCTTGACAGAATAGTTAAGCTAAGCTTTCTGTCAATATTCTCTTGTGTTCTTTATTTCTTACATGATGTCAGAATCAGTCCCATACTTGTTGTGTTTCTCAATGTTGGACCTCTTTTTATGTTTTCATGCTCCGATATCCAATTCTAGACATGCAACGAGGGGTTAAGTATTCAACGTTAGTTGAATGGATTGTTGTCTCTATATTGTCTTGGACAATTCTGACCTCATGATATAGCTCTTGGGTTTTAGTTAGGCTTATGAACCATTTTGTATTGTGGTTGTTCGGCAGGGTAATCTCTGATAGGCGTCCATACTTCCAAATGTTGCATTTCTAGTTGGAGGCACTTTAGATTTCAGACGAGCAAAAACAAATTGTAGTTGTAAGATCCAGTGCAAAAGCAGAATATCTAGCAATGATAGCATTGAATTATAATCTTATATGGATCAAACAACTAGGGAAAGAATTAAAGTCCAGAAGGATCGATCACATAGAGCTTGTGTATGATAATCAAGCTGTATTTCATATTGCTTCAAATCTGATGTTTCATGAGAGGAAAGTACATAGAGATAGGTTGTCATTTTGTTTAGAGAAAATATATTCTTAGGACACATTGACATAAAGTTTGTTAAGTTAAATAATCAACTTAAATATATCCACTAAATTTATTACTGGCCTCAAACTAGTTCTATATGTCACTGGTTTGATACATGCAATTTGTATGCACTAGCTTGAGTAAGAGTGTTAAGAATAGTGTGTAGTTACTGTAGATATGTTGTAATCAATTAGGGAGATTTTTTTCTTGTAATTATGTAACCTTGATTTCCTTAACTATTTTGAAATAGGTATATATTACTATTCAAAAATCCAATAGTTTAACATAATAACCAAGATAAACTTTCTAAAAGAATAACCAAGTTAAACTTAACTATTTATTACCATTGCACCAAAGAAGGAAGGTGTGATGAGCATAAATGATTTTAGACCTATTAGCCTGGTAGGAAGCATTTATTAGATTTTATCTAAGGTACCATCTAATAGACTAAAGAAGGTCTTGGATGAGACAGTGTCCTCTTCTCAGAACGCTCTTTTTTTGTTTTGAAATGGGTAACTTGTATTCCTCAGCATTAAGGGATATGCTGGCCACCTCCAAAAAGTATTAACAGAGAAGAGAGAAAAAAAGAAGAAAAAAGTAACAGAAAATACTTGCAAAGAACCTAGGAAATCAACTAATTGGATTTCCTCTTCTATATTTTGTTCTTTACACCAAAAACCTAAGGAAGTAATTACTTTCCATTTAATCTTCTGTATTGAGCATTCTTTTCCTTCAAAAATCCTCTGATTCTTTTCCTTCCAAATATTCCACCAGATACAAGCAGGTTCTATTCTCCACCACTTCTTTCGACTCTTGCTGGGGGGGGGGGGGGGGGGGGGGGGGGGGGGGGGGGGGGGGGGGGGGGGGGGGGGGGGGGGGGGGGGGGGGGGGGGGGGGGGGGGGGGGGGGGG
>JAJOOH010006322.1:0-27705 GCA_029582605.1 Solanum gracilifrons | reverse complement strand
AACTCATAAAAACTTAACTTCTCAAAAACTCAACTTTTTACCAACTTTTCCTCAAACCAACTTTACAACCACAAAACATGGGACTCGGGACAACTACCGAAAGGGCAAAATAGTCATTTCCACGAAAAATTACCAAAATGACCTTTCGGGTCATTACATTCTGATGTCATCATCCCACTACTGAAAAGAAAAGCATATCAAAGAAATTATAAGAGTTTTCAAAATGTTCATCTATGTAAATTCACTTGATAAGATATAATTAATCATTGTGTGTACTGAACTAAATAGTTTGATAATGTCATTTTTCTTTGTACCAACAAAATTATAATATTGCAAAGATGAAACAAAAAAAAACAAGAATGAATACAAACTTACTCGAGATGTGAAATCAGAAAGATGATAGGCTAGATTCTAGAATGATTAACATTTGATGATAAAGAGAATAGACACAATATATTAACACTCTGTTTGGATCATTGTTACCCATTGTATTGTATTGTATTGTATCGTTACTATACCTACAATGTTTGTTTTGATTGTTACTTAAAATGTATTGTATTGTATTGTTAAATTTCGTTGTTACGTAACAATGAAAACCCCTATTTTATGGAACAAACGATCTGGTGTGTTCTCATTGTTACTTAATTTCTTTTTTCAATTATATCTTTACATAATATTTCAAAATACTATTTTACCCTTTACGTTATATTATTTAATTCTAGTCAAACCTCCTACCCTAGAATAATTAAGGATATTTTAGTAAGTTTATAAATTACAAAACCGTACGATACAATCAAACCAAACAATTAAAATGTTATTAAACAACAACAAACAATACAATCTAGCCAAACATTGTATCTACCATATATACAATACAGTACAATAGAGTACAATACAATACATTATGAAACAATGGGTAACAATGATCCAAACATAGTGTAAAGTAAATGAGACTCTTTGTTTCCCTCATCTGTTATGCCTCTTCATTTCCATCATTTAAATACGTATTTATTATTATAGGGTAGGACTAACTGAAGGCTGAAAACTAAATAATTGTACATTGTAATTAAGATACTATAAATTAAAAGATTTATATATAATATCAAAAAATAACTCCAAGAAATTGAACAGATTACAATAAATCCAATTTCTCATTAAAATAATTTACTCACCTATTAGAGCATTAAAATAAGAATTAAGAAGACAATAATCAACGCAGGTAAATAATTGACAATTAATTAATTTATAAATCGGGCTAGGAGATAAACTTCAAAATTTAAAAGAAGGAGAACGTGCCTTAAGATAATTAAACTTAATTATTTACTAATAACCAATTAGATGATTTTTAGAATTTTAATTTAGGATAGGGATAAAATAGTAATCCAACTTTTCCCTTTTAACTTTAGACTATGTTGTTAAATTATTGAATGTAATTAACTTTTCAACTTTTAAACTAGTAAACTTGGCCGCGCTTCGCGCGGTTAAGAAATATCTCATTAGATTTACAAACTAATCTTTTACTATTTTCAAAGTTTAAGATTATTTTAAAATAATTTTTTCTTCTTCAAACCCAAATAAATTAGATTTTAATTTTATTTGATTTTGTTTAACCTTTCGTCACATAAGCCTTGATTGTTAGGAAATAAAGTTCATCCAAAGAAAAAAAAAAAAGAGAGATTCCCTTAAATTTTGAGCATCATTATTTCTGTTTTGGTGTATTGACATTCTTTTTGTTGTTTAATTAAAAAAATTATATCTTAAATTTCTACTGTAGTACATTTTATAATTTTGAGAAAGTTGTATAAATATTTATATTCGTTACAAATGCTTAGAGGCTTTGCCTATTTCAAGTTCTTATATAATTCAAATTAATTCTTATATTTAACTTAAAAGATTTGTTTCCCCAAGGAAGTGACAATATTTACAATATAAATATAAACTTTAATTTACAGTTTAACGGAAAATACGCATAATTTTTTTTAATTTGCAAGTAAACTGAAGTGCACATATTTATTAGCGTGCTTTGCGTGATTATAAAAGACTATAAGATATTAATAATTATATGTACAATGCAACGTTCTTTTTACGATTTTAATCATTAATTGATAGCATAAAATATAAAATCAATATACAATCTTTTGAGCTCTTATTGACATCCACTTCCACACTGATCACTATTTAATAGCCTTAATCTTTTTTTCCAAGTCAAACTAAAGGAAAACACAATAATTTAAAAGGCTAATGTGATCGTTTCAACAAAGTTTTATAATGTGTCTATTTATAGGATTACAATATGAAATACACAATAATGTCATGAATATGACCATTAATTATTTTAGAAGTTACGATAATAATTGTTGGGATAATGAAAATAAAGACCATTAAGTTTTACATTAAAGAAATAACCTTTTGAGTTTCTTATCATTGTATATTTAATATAATTAATAGAGTTAAAAGAAGTGGGTGTTTTTAGTTTTTATAATATACTAACACATAAATGAGAAAATAAATAGAGAAAAATCAAATAAAAATGAAAGGAGAAAAAATAATTATATTTCTTGGTGAAAGAGAAATGTCAAAATCACTTTTTTTACTCTTAATTTTATTATTATATATAGATTTAAATATTAAAATAAGTTTTTGTTCTTCAAATGAATTATATTTAACTTGGTTCTGCTTTTCTTTAATTTTGATTCTTACATTACACGTTGTCTCTTCCTTTTAGCAATTAAAAATATGGAGAAAGTAATGACATCAAATATAATGGTGTGTAGCCACAAGATTAATAAACATTACCATTAATGATAAATTTAAACACATCCTAAACCTAATGATAATCAACACTAAAAGTATATAAACCAATGATATATATATTTTTGACCGATATAAAGTAAAAGGTCCTTGTAATTAGTGGCGGATCTATGAAGGGCTGTGGGGGTGCCACGCCATCCCCGAACTTCGACGGAAACTTTATATATACATAGGTATATATATATAATATTTATATAAATACAAAGCGTGCCACCTACAGAACAAAATTGGCTTGTGGTGCCACGGTAGGAGGGCAACTTTAGAAGGTTGAGGTTGCGGGTTCGAATCCCATTTGACACCCACGGACTCTAAATCCTGGATCCGCCACTGCTTGTAATGTTTTGATAAGTTATATAAGAAGTTCACCTCTAATTTATTTTTTCTTTTGTTCCTAATTAGAAGAAAATTTCAAAGGACCTTTCCAGGGTATGATCTACTAAAAATAAGGAAAAAGAAAAACACACTATGCATAAGTAACCATGAAAAATCCTCTATACAATAATTATGATATTTATTCCTACAGCAATTAACACATTTACATTATAAGAACATGTCACACCACTTCTTTTTGGCGTAACTTTAAAATTATTATTATTATTATTAACAAATTGATTAATAAAAAGAATGAAGAAAAGAAAATAATTTCTCAACCAAAGGTGCAACATCATATTTTATGTGTAACATTATATTACAACGAATAAGAGAAAATTTGTCGCCTGCTTTCGTTCCTATTTCTAAGGCATGTTTGTAATAGTATGTTATGATTGACAATTTTTCTATACTCTGAAATAAAATTTAAGCGTAACTAAAAAGGCGAATAAACAAAAGTAGGAAAAAAATCAGTTAAATACCTATATTGAACATATCATCATACACCTCTTCGTCCTTTCTAAAACTTTACAACATTGAGCTTCTATTTATTTATCTAATTTTCTTCATCGTCACTTCAATTCATATAGAGTTGAGTACTGCGACCATCATCTGATACAAAATCAAATGCAAATTTTTTCGTCACATTATAAGAAGAAAATCACAAAAAGCAAAAAATGAGGAGGAAAAATAAAATAAAATAAAAAGACCCAATAATAATTCCAACAGGTTGGGTGAGAGAAATAGAAATATTACCTTTATAATATCCAATAATGCATACTAAATTACTACAATACAACATTAATTAATTTAATACTTATTAATAAAGGTTATTTATGGGAAATGAGAAGAGACGATTTTTCTACAACATTAATACATATTTGAAAAGTTAATGGTGAATTGTTGTTTCAAATTCCGTAAGTAACGGCAATTTATTTTTATTATTATGCGTTAATGAGGTTGTATTAACAAAAGTTAATGGCGTTTTTTTTTTTCAAATTCTGTAATCAGCGGCAGTTTTTATTATTATGTATTAATGAGGAGAGAATTAAATATTATACTTTAATATTTTGTAAAAGCTTTAATATTTTCTGTCTTTTAAAATGAAGAAAAATTCCAAAAAAATCCATAAAAATGATAAATAGAAATCCAGGCTTTAGAGAGCGCCACCTCACCGCTTTCATGTTTCGGTTTTATATAAATATATAGATTAAGAGTAATTAAGACTTTAAAATAATTAGCAATTTATTTACTAATTTTTAATTACTTTGATTATGATTCAGTATAGGGGCAAAATGGTAATCTAACTTTTGCCTAACATTCTTACCACTTTTAGTATAATATATATATATATAATATGATATGATTGTGCAAATGAAAATTACCCTTTCTGATAACGTTAGACTTTGATCTAATGGGGAGCTTCACGCTCTCTACGTGTTCAAACTTTGGATAGTAAATAGAAATAGAATTGAACGTGGGCGCCGTGTAAGCTTTGTGCATACAATTGGCACTATGCTATAAGTTTCCATCAGTATTGGTTCTAAGGTGTTCAAACCTATGTATAAAGGTCCACCCTGAGAGACAAAGTGTTTTATTTTTAAAAATATAATTAAACTGATTTTAAAGTCGTCACTTAATTTTAAAGTAAAATTAAGAAAACTATCGTTTTCAAAAGACAAACAGAAATCTAAACTTAAAAGGGGTTCGGGGTTCTTATTAGCATTTCGGGAAGGATTTGAAAGCACCCGAAATGTCCGCTAATACGCGGTTATCTGGCAATTAATTATTTGGCTAAATTTATTTGACTTAATCTGATTTGAACAATTGTTATAATTAGGACCAGGAAAGGGGAAATATTAAGATTTTATCTAAGTGAAATATTTTACAAAATCAATATTTTAGGCCTCGTTAAAGGTGATTGATTTAGTTAAATTATAAAATCAAAACGGGTATCTTTTGGTGATTTGAATTTTAAAACCTTAAGATTTAGTAGCAAATATTGACAGATAAACAATTATGAAATAATAAAGTAAAGAAGGAAATTTGAGCCCAAGTCTGATTTTCTATCCACCTGGGCCTAATTTCATTTTGGGGCAAAATGCCCAATTCTTGCCACCTGTCCTAAATTCTAACAAGACAATAATAGGTAAAATAACAAGGGCTTAGGCCCAAAAATAACAAAATACAACTTTTTGGAATTAAGAGTGGGCCAAAGGCTCAATCTTTTCAAATTTTCGATCTGTTGCATATTCTTTCAAGCTTCGGGACCTGTTCGTCGATTTGTACCAGTGGCTGACTCGATAAAGAAATTTGAGCCTTTATGGCTCTCCCTAAATGCAAGAAGGAAGATGAGTTCATAGTGAACTCGGACAGATTTCACATGCCAATAAAATGGCAAAAGATTAGCATACAATCCAACCAAAATGAACGGAGAGAAAGATATGCTAAATTATACTAATATATTCCAAACAAAAAGAAATCAAAGAGAAGCATGCTGGAAGCCGGCCTATTATTTTTTATTTTTTTTAAAAAAAAGTAATTGGAGAGCATCATGACCATTTGAACTAAAAATTAATATAATAGTGGGAAATATGCATTTACAGTAATCAAAGGAGATTATAACTTAATTACCAAAGGCATGAACAATATCCTAATAATGAAAATAAAATGAGGGAGGTTCAACAAGAGATTCTGTAGCTACCTACCATCATGTATATATAATAGAAAGGACAAAGTAAAAGACTACCAAATAAAATACTATGACTCTTAAATGTTATTTGCTGTTGTATTGTTATGGGTTCCTCTGTTTTGGGCTGGAAAATTAATGGGGTGGGTTGACTGAACGTAGAGGGGCTGCTGGAAGTTAGAAATGGCCCAAAATTGGTCCTTTTATATAGCTAAGTGGATTACTAATTTAGCCGAATTGAATCGTAATTGGCCAATTCGGCTATATTTTAAATAAGACGATTTAATTAATGAGTTTCTTAATGTTAACGAAATAAAAATAATTATAAACTAAATGAGTTAAAATATAAACTATTATATAACTACACTAATTTAACAAAATCTTTTGAGGCGGTTTTCGAATATGCATAAACTATACTAATTATATACAAAATTATATATTATTTAAAAATTATAAAAAAAAACGGTGACAAAACTACTTGAAATAATTTGAAAAGTATTTTGAATTTTAGAGAGTCAATAAATTCAAATCGTTTGGATTTAAGAAACTCGAAAATTAACTATTATCGGGGAGGGTCAAAATTGGATGTCAACACAAAGTAAATACAAAACAAGAAAAATTTGCTTAAGAATTGGATAGGGGCCGCGCGAACGCAGGCCCCCGCTGTAACAAATTATGACGTAGGCTCGACCACTTGGATCGACCTTAGGTAGGCACCCCTCCAAAGTGCAATGGAGGTCACCAACCTAGGCCATGGGTCTTATTGATCGCCCATTGACCCCGTCCAGGTAAGTATGTTTCTTATTGCTCCTTCCTATTCTTTTATATCCATCTAGATCTTTGTTTTTCTTTGTGTCAGCCGATAAGGGACATTTTGCCCTTTGATTTTTGAGTGGACAATAAGATTGAACTTTTTATGAGTATTAAATAGACACAATCATCCTGTGTGAAATCCTATATGACAAATTTGTGTCCTTTGTGGTGTCATACATCTATTATGCCATGTAGGACGTATGTCTACTTATACACACCCAAAATTGGAGGATATAGATGTCAACTAAATCAAAGTTAAACGGCATATTTATATATTATCCTTTTGGTTGTATATAAACTATTGGATCTTCTTGACATAACGAAAAATTCTAGTGAAGGCAAAAGCGATTAAACGATTTCCTTAGTCACATACTCAAGCATACGCGACCTTTAGTGTTTTTCACAATTTTTAGTCCAAAAATTTTGAATTTTTTTTCTTGCTCTGAGCTTGAACTTAGCTCTCCTCCATTAATAGCAAACGTACAAGTTAATTTGGCTTTAGCTAATATCTACGTCCTCCAACTTTGAGTCTACACAAATAGACACTTAAACTTGTATATGGTTGAACAAGTAGACACATACATCCCATATGGTGTTTACGTGGAAATCTACGTCTTACGTGGAATCCTACATGTATTATGTCATGTAGGACAACACGTATCTGTTTATTCAAGTTTAAAATGCAAACCAAGTTAGAACACACATACATTATATATTTCAATTTTCCCATAAAGAAGATATTTTCTTTCTATATAGTAAAATTTGAATTTGAATTTACAAAACAAGAATAAAAGTGTTAAACTAGAATTGTTGGGGTATTCAAATAAGAGAACCCCTCCAAAAATTGGCGTATGCCACTATTTGCAGCGCGCACACGGTATTCTTTAGTAAAAGGCGAAAGAATAGTTCGCTTTGTGCTCACTGCGTGGCTGCGTGAGTTATTCAATTAAACTGTGCTGCAATTTTATATTAGGACAAAGTTTGTATATACTGGTTTTTTATCAATGTGGTACTCACAAGTCAGTCCTTCAATATCTATAGAAACAACTTAGGAATTGTCCTTTAGACTTTTTCATATGATTAAAATATTAATAGTTGAATTCCGATTAGTAGTGGAGTCAGGATTTTCGTGAATCGTATCATATAAAAGTAGGAGATATTGAATGGAATGAAATCTGAGATTGATCTTCTCAATTGACAAATAGCTGCAACTCTTCAAAAGTTTCTAGACATTAATGTCACTTCCTATGATCCTGAATCCACATTATCGATGCATCTCAGACCGGCAAAAAGGCGTGGATTCACTGGTTTCTAACAAGTGGGAAGATGTTCTCTTGATGGCGCGGACACTCGCCATCAAAGAGAGTTTGTTCAGTACCCTGTTGTTAATTTTAGACAGTTGATTTATGCAAATGTCCATTTTTAGGCTTTCATTTAGATTTTGTCACTCTTTTTTAAAAATTATACAAATGAAAATTACCCTTTCGGATAATGTTAGACCTTGTTCTAATGTGTGCTCGTATATTGTTCAACCTTACAGACAAAACAGAAGTTTGTTTTCGCAAAAGGGGATCTTGAAACCAAGGTATGGAAGATTCATAAGTTAGAGTAGAAATAAAAAGATGAAACATTTACTACTCTAAACAATTGGTTCAAAACGAAACAACGAGAGAATATTAAGTAACCAAAAACAACAAAATTTGGATACAAACCCCCCACAAATTATGATTTATGATGTAGGCTCGACCACTTACCCATAGATGGACATCCACCTGTCCAAAGTGCAATGGAGGTCACCAACGACAAATTATGATATAGGCTTGACCCCTTGGACCAAACTATGATATAGACTCGACCCTTTGGACCAACCTTTCGACAAATTATGAAATAGACTTGACCACTTGGACCAAAGAGTCACTATATTATAATATCAGAATATGAAGAAATGTTACTATGAATAAGAACACATGTAGAAAAGGTTAAAAACTAGAATTGTTGGGGTCCTCTAAAGAAGAGAATCACTCAAAAAATTGGCGTATGCCACTAATTGCAGCGCGCACACGGTATTCTTTAGTAAAAGGTGAAAGAATAGTTCGCTATGTGCTCACTGCATGGCTGCGTGAGTTCTTCATCTCATTTGTGCTTTCATTTTATATTGGGACAAAGTTTATATTTACTCATCGTTTATCGATTTTGGGTCAAGGTCCCGCGCGATTGTCTTGGAAATTTGAACTGGCCTGGTATTGATATTGTTCGCTTTGGTATGATCTTTTCCAAAATATACTCTTAACATAATGCGTTGTCATATTTATCCAAAGAACAAAGTTTACTATCTCGTCGTTTGAGCTGGTAAGATTCTCCATCTCCAGTCTTATCATTCACTTCATGTTAGTTATGGTGGGAAACTTCAATTACACTCAATTGCAACAGACCTGTAAGTTTTGTGCATACAATTGCCACTATATACGAGTCTTCATTGGTATTGGTTATAAAGTATTTACTATATATATAGGTCTGTCTGCCCATGAGAGACAAATTAAATACAAAACAAGAAGATTTTATTATAAGAATTGGGTAGGGGCTGCGCGAACGCAGGCCCCCGCTGCAACAAATTATGACGTAGGCTCGACCACTTGGATCGACCTTAGGTAGGCACCCCTCCAAAGTGCAGTGGAGGTCACAAACCTAGGCCATGGATCTTATTGATCGCCCATTGACCCCGTCCAGGTAAGTATGTTTCTCGTTGTTCCTTCCTAAACTTTTATAACCATCTTAATACTTGTTTTCCTTTGTGTCAACCGATGAGGGATATATTGCCCTTCATCTTTTTATCATTATTTTGTTTTCATTTAATATCAAACAAATCTTTATCATACTCTTGGGAAAATTTAACTTTACTGCAAACGTTTCTCAACTTATAGGGTGTTTTTGGTAGAGAGAAAAACATTTTTCATGAAAAGTATTTTCTTCTTCTTACCGAATAGCTCCATAATTTTATTTCTTCTTTTCGTTTTATTCTTCATACAACCGTGATGTCTTTGACCTGTGTGCACTTTGACTAATTCTAAGCCTCTTCTTAGTTTTTCAATCTGCCGAATGTTAAAGGACCCATGTTGGATCCTCCAAATGCACAAGTCACCTTCTTTTATAGAGTCTGAGTAACATATATAGTTTTATAATGGGATCGAGTAGCAAATGGAACCTTGTCTTTCAAAGCTAACATTTTATCACTCTTCAGAAGAAGTCTATAAAAAAAATAGTTTTTGAATCATTGGGTGTCTGCCAATTTGACGGAAGTATCAGTATGTTGTTGGGCTAAAATAATCCGAAGATACTCTTAACATGTTGTGATATTGTTAGCTATGGATCAAAAGCCACACGATTTCGATGCTCTATTCATAGACTCATTAGCTCCACAGCTCTAGCAAATTTGGCAAAGTTGGTTCACCTAACACATAAAAGGTCAAAGTTTAATAATCATCACGTTAGAACTAATACCAATAGAGACTTGTAGCATAGTGGCTATTGAGTGCAGAAGTATACGGGGCATGCAAGATTGAATCCTTGAGTTACTTTTTAAAATCATAAAGAGTCCTTGAATATCTGAACTTTAAACGTGAAGTTCCCCACCATAACTATTGGGTTTTAAAGGTGTGAACAGGAAATGAAGGGTTGTGACTCTCTGGAAGGGTTGTGACTTTGCCGAAGAGTTGTGACCTTTACGAAAGGTTGTGTCTTTTCTAAAGGGTTGTGATCGTTTGAAAGGTTGTGCATTTTCCAAAGGGTTGTGACTTTTCTAAAAGGTTATCTTTTTTCCAAAAAGTTGTGACTTTTACCCTTTGTTGGCTATAAATAGAGAGGTTTTCTCTCATTTTTCTGCATCGAATTCTTCCCTTTCTTGCATACATTTCTTACAAAACAAAATCGATTGATCGTGTTTGTGTGTGTGATTCGTTGCTATCATTTTGAGTTCGTTGAAATTATCGAAGTTTGAGGTATCGCTACTTCTTTAATGGTTAATCCATTTTATATTGGGAGTAATTAATCTGCAACCTCGAATACTTGAGATAAATGTGAACCATTAATGTGGAAGTAACTCTCCTATTTCACATATACTAACGACTTAGCAATGTTCACATAGATTAATTACGGAGAGCTAAAAGATGTAACTTATCCTTTGCATTAAAAGAAAAGGAATATTATCCACAATATTGCCTTTCATCTTCTTCTTATTATTTTTTGTTTCATTTAATATCAAACAAATCGTTATCATACTCTTGGGAAAATTAAACTTACTGCAAAAGTTTCTCAACTTATTGGGTGTTTTTGGTACAGAGGAAAACAAAGTATTTTTCCTTCTTACCTAACAGCTCCATAATGTTATTTCTTTTCATTTTATTCTTCATACAACCTTGATGTCTTTGACCTAAGTACAATATATATGATATTAACTTAAAAGAGTCACTTTATTATAATACCAGAATATAAAAAATGTTACTATGTATAAGAACACATGTAGAAAAGGTTTAAACTAGTATTGTTGGGGTCCTCTAAAGAAGAGAATCCCTCCAAAAATTGGCGTATGCCACTAATTGCAGCGCACACACGGTATTCTTTAGTAAAAGGCGAAAGAATAGTTCGCTTTGTGCTCACTGCATGGCTGCGTAAGTGCTTAAGCTAACCCGTGCTGCACTTTTATATTGGGACAAAGTTAGTATTTGCTCGTGTTTTATCAATGTGGTACTCAACTCACCCCTTCTTTTCCTCAAGGTCTTCGATGAAACATCGCATAGGGATTTTTCAACTGATCAATTCGAAAAAAAAATAACAGCTGCGTTAGTTTAAATTGCTTCTTTTATGGTATACTCTACGTTGTGTAGACTCTCCAGAAATGTTGTTGCACTGAACCCGTGTTGGATCCTCCAAACGCACAAGTCACCTTTTTTTATCGAGTAGCCTATGGAACCTTGCATCTCAGAGCTAAGATTTCTCATCATTTTTTTAGTCCATGTAAATTAGTTAAAAGGATACATATGTTACTGGTTTTCATGGTCCAACTTAACAGATTATTTGTTTAACTATTATATAAAAGTTCAAAGATCAAAATATATATCAGCAATGCTTGGCTACAAATAATACATAAAACAAAACAAAAATAAGAAAATTTTGCTTAAGAATTGGTAGGGGCTGCGCAAACGCAAGCCCCCGCTGCAACACGTAGGCTCGACCACTTGGACCGACCTTAGATAAGCACCCCTTCAAAGTGCAATGAAGGTCACAAACCTAGGCCATGGGTCTTATTGATCGACCATTGACCCCGTCCAGGTAAGTATGTTTCTTGATGTTCCTTCCTATTTTTTTATACCCATCTTAATACTTATTTTCCTTTGTGTCAACCGATGAGGGATATATTGCACTTCATCTTCTTTTTTTTCATTATTTTTTTCATTTAATAGTAAATAAATCTTTACCATACTCATGGGCAAATAAAAATAAGATTAAAAAGCCTTGTGAATTTCAGTATTGAGTAAATCATAACCTTTGGGCTGGCTCAGTAGTTTGGGCTTGGGACTTCCATGTTGGAGGTCTCAAGTTTGAAATCCCTTGCCAGTGAAAGCAAGGGGTTTACCTTCTAAGTCGAGCTCGTAGCACCGGGTTTATCTAGTGCGGATTACCTCTGTGCGTACCCAAAGGATAGCAGCTGCGGTTTCCCTTGTTATTAAGAAAAAAAGAGTATTCACTAAATCATATAATCCAATTTTAGTGACAAAGTCAAGTGTCTAGTTGTACTGAGATCAAAGGTGTTGTGTAGAAACTGATGTTAACAAAAATCTATACTTACTGCAAAAGCTGCTCAACTTATATGTGTGTTCCATATGGACGAAAATATTTTTCCTTCATACCGAACACTTCCAGAATGTTATTTCCTTTTTTTTGTCTTTTCATACAACCGATCTTGATGTCTTTTCAACCGTGATGTGTTTGGCCTATGTGCATTTCGACTAATCCGGACCAAATCAAACGAGCCAAGCATAAACTAAGTCAGAAAAAGCAGTTTGCATTTTTTGTTAAGCAGCACAAATTTTGCTCATATAAAATACTATATATTATATTATTGTAAGACAAGTATTTAAAAAATTGAAACTAGAATTGTTGGGGTCCTCTAAAGAAGAGAACCCCTCCAAAAATAGGCGTATGCCACTAAATGCAGCGCTCACACGGTATTCTTTAGTAAAAGGCGAAAGAATAGTTCGCTTTGTGCTCACTGCGTGGCTGCGTGAATTTTAGTTCATATCTGTGCTGCAATTTTATATTGGGACAAAGTTAGTATTTAATCGTTGTTTATCAATGTGGTACTCACCTCACTCACTCCTTTATAATATTGTTCTCTGCTTCATTTTCAGTAACTCTATGATTGAAAATCTAACATGTTTTTCAAATAGAAACTACTTAAGCTGTCCTGTTTTATACTTTCTCGAGCATCTAATTTAAGATATGATTTCGATTTGGCTTCTTTGTGATTATAAGGAGATATATTTTCACAAGATGATTAACAAAATGCCGCGTAAGGATGTTTTGGACTGAGCATCTTGAATAGCTGAACTCAAATGCAGGGTATGCTTTTAAAAAAAGTGTATAGTGAAGGACCTAATAGGCAGAAGCAGAAAACAACTGCGTCTTCTGTTGTTTACTTTAAGTTGGCCTTATAATCTATGTTGCTCGTACTCTTTTGTATAGTATATGTTTGAGTAGCTACCCGACAAGCATCACTCGTTTTTAGAAGATCTCAGGGCTTCCGTGCTGTTTGGACTTTGGATCTTCAGAGCTTGACGTGCCCATCCGAAGGAGCCATCATTATATCCAAATGAAATTGATTTCGATATCACTCATGACAGCCCTGACAATTAAAAGAAAGAATTTCTCAAACTCCATCATTAAGAAGGAATTGAGGGTGTGCTTCTGGTTCTATAACATTTGGTCTCAAACAACTCTATTTTATCATATTTTAAGCAAAGGGGGAGGAATTGAGGGTGTGCTTCAGGCAAATTTCTCATCATTTTCATGTAAATAGTGAAAGGATACAATTTTCATAGTCCAACTTAACAGATTATATGAATGAAAAATGTTAGTTAAGTTGTTCATCTTTAACACATAAAACTATAGATAAAATTTCATAAGCTCACCACAAGAAAAAATTTGCTTGAGAATTGGGTAGGGGCCGCGCGAACGCAGGCCCCCGCTGTAACAAATTATGACATAGGCTCGACCACTTGGATCGACCTTAGGTAGGCACCCCGCCAAAGTGCAATGAAGGTCACAAACCTAGGCCATGGGTCTTATTGATCGCCCATTGACCCCGTCCAGGTAAGTATGTTTCTTGTTGTTCCTTCCTAAACTTTTATAACCATCTTAGTACTTGTTTTCCTTTGTGTCAACCGATGAGGGATATATTACACTTGATCTTTTTTTTCTTTTCTTTTTTCATTTAATAGCAAACCAGATAGACAACAAACAAATCTTTATCATACTCTTGGGAAACATAAAATTTCTTCGGAATTCTAGTATGAGGAAAACATTTTTCATGAAAAACATTTTTCCTTTTTACCGAACAGCTCCATAATGTTATTTCCTTTTTCGTTTTATTCTTCATACAACCGTGATGTCTTTGACCTGTGTGCACTTCAACTAATTCTATGAGGTACCATATGATTTTAACAGAAATGCTAACTTAAGATGTGCACAGGGCAATCTGATATTCATCCCTTTCGTTTTTTTCCTTGTTATTACCGTGGTGTCTTGATACATTTATGTGCACTTCAACTAATTCTATGCTCGGACAAAGTCAATGTGTAACTTACAGGTTCAGCGAAACGCAGTAGCTTTAGTCTAAATTCTCTATGTTTGCATTTTTTTGTTTCACAACTAGAATTTGCTCCTCCATATCATTTCCCTCCTGTCCGTCCTCCGCCCTTAATCAGAAATTTCGATTTGAAGGATGTTCAATAAAATGGAACACTGATTGAAAAACTCTCATTGAATTAGTAACTGAGTCAATTTTTATCTACCCTTCACAAATATTGGTCCCTATATTATAAAAACAGAATATAAACAAAGACTATGAATAAGAATACATGTATTGGTTAAAACTAGCATTGTTGGGGTCCTCTAAAGAAGAGAATCCCTCAAAAAATTGGCATATGCCACTAATTGCAGCGCGCACACGGTATTCTTTAGTAAAAGGCGAAAGAATAGTTCGCTATGTGCTCACTGCGTGGCTGCGTGAGTTTTAGTGAATATCTGTGCTGCAATTATATATTGGGACAAAGTTAGTATTTACTCGTGTTTTATCAATTTGGTAGTACCAGTCTATCCTTCAATATCTATAGAAATGATTTAATCTCTCCCATATACTTTCTCATTCGATTAATTTTTCGCTTTGATTTCTTCGTGATTATGAGGAAATATATGCTCATAAGATGACCGATGAAATGTTGCATAGGATGTTTTCGATTGAGTATCTTGAATAGCTGAATTCGAATACAGGTTCAGCTTTTTAAGTGTATATAGTGAAGGATGCAATTGCCAGAAGCAGAAAACAAAGCAGTATAATAAGTGGCGGAATTACCTTTATAATAACGGCATTGTCAAAATTCAGTAGTTTTAGCCCAAATTCTATTATATCGAGTTTCAAGCAAAATATAGAGTGCATAAAAGTTAGTCAAAAAGAGAGTTTTATTTGTTGAAAGGAGGTCTTTGTGAGGAGGTGTTTACAAAGAGTCACTATATTATAATATCAGAATATGAACAAATGTTACTATGAATAAGAACACATGTAGAAAAGGTTAAAAACTAGAATTGTTGGGGTCCTCTAAAGAAGAGAATCCCTCCAAAAATTGGCGTATGCCACTGATTGCAGCGCGCACACGGTATTCTTTAGTAAAAGGCGAAAGAATAGTTTGCTATGTGCTCACTGCGTGGCTGCGTGAGTTCTTTTGTATATCTGTGCTGCAATTTTATATTGGGACAAAGTTTGTATTTAGTCATGTTTTATCAATGTGGTGCTCAACTCACTCCTACTCTCTACTTCTTTTCCTTCAAGGTGTTCGATGAAACATCGCATAGGGTTCAATCAATTCAGTAAAAGTAATAGTTGTGTTTGTTTAAATTGCTTCTTCTATGGTATAATCTACGTTGTTTAGACTCTCCAAAAATGTTGTTGCACTGGACCCGTGTTGGATCCTCCAAACGCACAAGTCACCTTTTTTTATCGAGTAGCGTATGGAACCTTGCATCTCAGAGCTAAGAATTCTCATCATTTTTTTAGTCCATGTAAATTAGTTAAAACGATACATATGTTACTGGTTTTCATGGTCCAACTGAACATATTATTTGTTCAACTATTATATAAAAGTTCAAAGATCAAAATATATATCAGCAATGCTTGGCTACAAATAAAACACAAAACAAAACAAAAAATAAGAAAAAATTTCTTAAGAATTGGTAGGGGCTGCGCGAACGCAATCCCCCGCTGCAACAAATTATGACGTAGGCTCGACCACTTGGGCCGACCTTAGGTATGCACCCCTCCAAAGTGCAATGAAGGTCACAAACCTAGGCCATGGGTCTTATTGATCACCCATTGACCCCGTCCAGGTAAGTATGTATATCGGTGTTCCTTCCTATTCTTTTATAACCATCTTAATACTTGTTTTACTTTATGTCAACCGATGAGGGATATATTGCCCTTCATCTTTTTATTATTATTTTTTGTTTCATTTGATACCAAGCAAATCTTTGTCATACTCTTGGAAAAATTTAACTTACTGCGAAAGTTTCGCAACTTATAGGGTGTTTTTGGTACAGCGGAAAATATATTTCATGAAAAGTATTTTTGCTTCTTACCTAACAGCTCCATAATATTATTTCTTCTTTTCGTTTTACTCTTCATACAACTGTGATGTCTTTGACTTGTGTGCACTTTGACTAATTCTATGAGGTACCATATGATGTCAACTTAAAATGTGCGCCGGGCAATCTGATATTAGTCCTTTTCGGGTTTTTTTTTATGTGTCTTGACACATTTGTGTACACTTCAACTAATTCTATGCTCGATCAGAGTCGGGTTCAGCCAAACGCAGTAGCTTTAGTCTAAATTCTATGTGTTGAGAGATTTATTGGATGTGTTAAAATAATAATTGAGAACCCTGTTTGCATATTTTTTTTTCACAACTAGAATTTGCTACTCTTGTCTGTCCTTCCAGAAGAAAAAATATATATTTCGGACAGTCAAATGAAAAGACTCTTTGTTAGCTCTTCGTGCCTCCTTCACTTCTCAAACTGAACTACGATTATATGAATAAGAACACATGTAGAAAAGATTAAAAACTAGTATTGTTGGGGTCTTCTAAAGAAGAGAATCCCTCCAAAAATAGGCGTATGCCACTGATTGCAGCGTGCACATGGTATTCTTTAGTAAAAGGCAAAAGAATAGTTCGCTTTGTGCTCACTGTGTGGCTGCGTGAGTTATTAAGCTAATTTGGGCTGCATTTTTATACGTATTTTTTACCAAACTAATCCATTATTTAAACCAATTCACCAAAATAATACGTTTTAATTTTTTTTATGAAACTAGTATAAATGTATTTCACAGTAACGTTTTAGGGTATTTTTTATTTTAAAAATTCAACAGACAAAAACTAACGGGGCTAGAGACATTACATGAATAAATGTTACTGACAGTAACGTTTTCAGCCTAATACGTTACTCAGATAACGTTTTATAATATGTTACTGTGAGTAACGTTTTAGGTGTAAAACGTTACTCACAATAACGTTTGTTAAGAATCAAATCACGTGCGTCCTGCAAATCCAGAATCAAATCCTACAAATACAGTCGAATCCTGCAAATTTAAAATGAGAAGTATTGCAACATATTCTGGATCATTCTCACCAGTTGGTCATGAGTCATATTGGCCATCTCCGAGTTTTAGAATGAGAAGTAATAAATTATATCGTCGTCCCAATCGATCAAGGACAACTAGAATACCTAATGAGATGGATCGTGGTCCTACCGTGTATGAGCGAGCTTGTGGATTATGTAGGCACATGATAGGCATCGATGTCCTAATCGTAATTAAATTTTATTGGTGTAGTTATGTTAATGTCGATGTCCAGTTTTGTTATCTTTGTACAATAAGTAATAACTTTGACGCCATAAATTTTTGGGCCTCAGGTGAACTCTCTGGTGTTGAAAAAAAGCCTTGTGCTCTTTTATTTATCTATATCTCTATTTCATTTAGGTTGTGTTCATCAAAAGAGACACTTAAGTTGTCATTGTTGCAGTATTAAGTAGTAAAAAACACTGTAGTTAAAGTAGAGTTCTATTGGACACACAACTAATACAAGATTGGTTTACATGATTTTTCACTTCATTCTCTTTCAATACTTCATGGTTCAATTGTGTATTTCAACAAGCAACACTTAGTTACAAAGACAATACAGACCAATTTTCTGAGTCCTTGAGCCAAAAATCAACTGCAACTACAATTATGTTGCAGAGTATGTGCCTCTCGCTAGATTAGCTTTAATACTCCTTACAGAAAATCTCTCGCCAAGTGAGATAAACAAAACTAAAGAAAGAAGCACATACATATCAGAGTATGTGTCTATCTTTGTGTGCAGAGAACCAATTTTTCATAAAAGAACTATTAAGTCATGCAAGATGCAGGACACTACTAAACACATGACTACAAAATGCATTCCTCAAACAAGTATGCATTCCCAACGTAATTGCAAGACATAAGAATCAATAATCGCAATCATTTCATATAACCGAGATATTGACACAAAATGAAAAAGGACTACTCTTTGAAGGAATCACAACGTAATTACAAAAGGATGAGATGGTAATTTGAGAATATACTCCCAGCGACCACTTTTTAGCTCTCAAACAAGTATGGCATGTGCTCGTATCCAAACAAAGTCTTGTTAGCTTTTTGCGTTGCCTCAATAGCTCATTTCTGCATAAATAATACATATCAAAAATTAAGATTAGGGGGATGTCCTCTCTCAACAGCACGTGCCCTCCTGCCAGCAACACCACCTTTCCTCGCCTATGAGACCTATAAACACCATACAATCCAGATAATTGAATCACTTCTAACACTCGAGAAGGGATGGAATGTTTCTTTACAAGGTCCCAAAATTTACCATCACACCTTCTCGTATTCAAAATCATATTAACACTTCCATCCCATATATCTCGTGATCTATGGGTGAGTTGTTCCGTTAATACAAATGATTCAAGTGGACCAGGGTCTAGTTGGTATGTATTATTAGCAGCCATAAAACTACCTATAAAATAAAAAACACATATGAAATTAAAATTATTAAATAGACAAAATCATATAACATTCACTAAATCTTTTAAACTAGTACTAGCACGTCACACCAATTATTCATCAAACACATACATGTTAATTATTTTCTGCCAAAATGAAAAAATTGGAAGAGCCAAAGTGTGAAGCAAGGGCAGAGAGATGCCAAAAAGAGTGTTTTTTTGGCATTCTACTTTCATCTCCTCTCCCAATGAATATTCTTCAACCAAACCTTCTATTCCCCCAATCTTTTCCTCCCTCTTACATCAAACCAAACTCATTTGTAGTACAAAAATTTGTTAGATAACTTATTTTTCTCTTTCTTTAGAAAAAATAAAGAAACAAGAAAGTAGAAATTACTCATTACTAGTGCAACTGTTTTACTGGAAAAGAATGCTTTTCAATGTTCACTTTACGACATGCATGAGTCTTCTAAATAAAAATACGACATATAAGAATTAAAGTTATTTGATTGAATCTATTCAGAAGTATTCTACACAACAACAACTATATAAATACGAGAAAATATATAATTCTTAAATTCAAGCATTTCTTCTACTATTTTATGAGGAAATAACATACCTCAAAAAAAGAAAATTACGATGTTCTAAGCTTTTCGCAAGGTTTATGGAAGTAAATTGTTATGAATCTTCCTTCTCTATAATACCTAGACAATTGGAGGACTGCAATCTGGAAAACATAAATTTTGTAATTTAAGAAGAAGAAAAGAGAGCAACAAAATCATCTTGTTAAAATGAAACTTCATACTATGTAATCAAGTTGTTCTAGATGAAATCTGAGCTTCATAACGAGGCTTCCGACAACACTTCATACCAGGCTTCCGACATCATCAATAGTTGAACCATAGATTTCTCAATTAACGTCGTGAACAATAATATTTCTCTAATTGCAGCTGCAAGGGCTAAAGATTTCTTGAATAGCAGGTACAAGGGGTGAAAATTTCTCTAATCAGTTGCATAAGGGTTTTAGAAATATTCTTTGAAATTGAAACTCACAATACTTTTACAGAGTGATAAAAAATGACATATGTGGGCCAAGATTACATTTAAAGCTTAAAACGCTATTCTGAGTAACGTTTCTAGTAAAAAGCATTATTGTTGGTAACATTTCTTAACCTAACTCTGTCAATAATAATATTTTACACAACTTAATTTTTTAAAATAAAAAATACCCTAAAACGTTACCGTGAAATACGTTTATACTAGTTTCGTAGAAAAAATTAAAAACATATATTATTTTGGTGAATTGGTTTAAACAATGGATTAGTTTGGTCAAAAATTCCTTTTATATTGGGACAAAGTATGTATTTACTCGTTTATCAATGAGGTACTCAACTCACTCCTGCTCTCTATTTTTTTTTCCTTCAAGGTGTTCGATGAAACAACGCATAGGGTGTTTTCAACTGACCAGTTCGGAAAAAATAAGAGTTGTGTTTATTTATATTGCATCTTCTATGGTTACTTTAAGTAGGTCTTATAATCTACTTTGTTTGGACTCTTCAAAAATATTGTTGCACCGGACCCATGTTGGATCCTCCAAACGCACAAGTCAACTTCTTTTATAGAGTCCGAGTAACATATATAGTTTTATAATGGGATCGAGTAGCGATTGGAACCTTGTCTTTCAGAGCTAAGATTTTATCACTCTTCAGAAGAAGTCTATAAAAACAAAAAAATATTTAGTTTTTGAATCATTGGGTGTCTGTCAATGTGACGGAAGTATCAGTATGTTGTTGGGCTAGAATAATCCGAAGACACTCTTAACATGTTGTGATATTGTTAGCTATGGATGAAAAGCCACACGATTGCGATGCTCTATTCATAGACTCGTTAACTCCACAACTATAGCAAATTTGGCAAAATTGGTTCACCTAACACATAAAAGGTCAAAGTTTAATAATCATCACGTTAGAACTAATACCAATAGACCCGTAGCGTAGTGGCTATTGAGTGCAAAAGTATACGGGGCATGCAAGATTGAATCCTTGAGTTACTTTTTAAAATCGTAGAGACCCGTTGAATATCTGAACTTTAAATGTGAAGTTCCCCACCATAACTATTGGGTTTTAAAGGTGTGAACAGGAAATGAAGGGTTGTGACTCTCCTGAATGGGTTGTGACTTTGCCGAAGAGTTGTGATCTTTATGAAAGGTTGTGTCTTTTCTAAAAGGTTGTGACCGTTTGAAAAGTTGTGCATTTTCCAAAGGGTTTTGACCTTTCTGAAAGGTTGTCTTTTTTCCAAAAAGTTGTGACTTTTACCCTTTGTTGGCTATAAATAGAGAGGTTTTCTCTCATTTTTGTGCATCGAATTCTTCCCTTCTCTTGCATACATTTCTAACAAAACAAAATGGATCGATCGTGTCTGTGTGTGATTCATTGCTGTCATTTTGAGTTCGTTGAAATTATCGAAGTTTGAGGTACCGCTACTTCTTTAATGGTTAATCCGTTGTATCTTGGGAGGACTTAATCTGCAACCTCGGGTACTTGAGGGGATTAAATTTCTTAAGGACACAAAGTGGGTTCTGTGGACTCAGATTAGTTCTTTGTTTTTTCTTGCATATTTTATTATTTTTGATTAGGTAATCTAAATACAGAAGATAACAATAACTAAAAGGAAGTGAATGATAAGACTGGAGATGGACAATCTTACCAGTTCCCCACCTGCATTCGCGCACCACCTACCCGAGAGACTAAGAAAATCTGAAACAAGAAATTTTTGCTTAAGATTTAGGTAGGGCCACGCGAACGCATGCCCCCACTGCAACAAATTATGATGTAGTCTCGACCACTTGGGCCGACCTTAGATAAGCACCCCTTCATAGTGCAATGAAGGTCACAAACCTAGGCCATGGGTCTTATTGATCACCCATTGACCCCGTCCAGGTATGTATGTTTCTTAATGTTCCTTCCTATTTTTTTATAACCATCTTAATACTTGTTTTCCTTTATGTCAACCGATGAGGGATATATTTGTTGCGAAAAATACTACAATATTGATATTGGACTAAAATTATAAAGTAGTGAATAACTTAACACAAACACTGTGTCATGGCAAGCCACTGCCTTGAAAGCGATTTCGGCCCGACTCCGATGCAAATCGTTGTAGCCGGTCTCTCCCCAAGGTTCCACAGTTACTCTCAAACACGTGCATTTGTGGCTGAAAGTTTGGAGTTGCACAAAAACAATTACCCGGGAATCCACAATAGGGAGAATGATTATTTAAACCAATAAAGAAATTGGTGAAGGAGATAGTAAATGAAAGAAAGGATACTTGTTTTTTCTTCCTGTGTTTAGCTCCCAAATGATATCTTTAAATAGGAAAATTATTTACATTTTCATCCATCAAAAGAATGTAAGAAACTAACGTATAATCAATGTAATGAAACATTACTCTTACTTTAATGACAAATTTGTTATAATACAAAAGTAACTTCAAGTTTTCTAAATATTTTCTTACAAAGTTAAGAAACTGACACTTGAGATAAATGTGAACCATTAATGTGGAAGTAACTTTCCTATTTCACATTTACTAACGACTTAGCAATGTTCACATAGATTAATTACGGAGAGCTAAAAGATGTAACTTATCATTTGCATTAAAAGAAAAGGAATATCACCCACAATACTGCCTTTCATCTACTTCTTATTATTTTTTGTTTCATTTAATATAAAACAAATCTTTATCATACTCTTGGGAAAATTAAACTTATTGCAAAAGTTTCTCAACTTATAGGGTGTTTTTGGTATAGAGGAAGATATTTTTCATGAAAAGTATTTTTCCTTCTTACCGAACAACTCCATAATGTTATTTCTTCTTTTCGTTTTATTTTCATACAGTCGTGATGTCTGATGGGAGAATAAAATGAGAAAGTTTAGATAAGTTTTAATGTCAATTTTGCAATTATTGGTCTATTTTTCTTGTATATAGGGTGGTCAACTCAAGTGTTGAACATGATTAGTAAAAAATGGGCAACAAGAAGATCAAAGAAAGAAAAAAAAGAGCAGAAGTTTAGTAGCCGCTTTTCCGCGGGCCCAGCAGCGCGCCCGCGTGAAACCCAAGTTGTTTACTGGCTCTCCGTGCTCCAGTCACGCGTCCAAGCACCTGCGCAGCGTGCCTGCATGGAGTTGAGGCGTGAAAACATTAAAAGTAAGGGTGTTTTTGGAATTTCGAAGGAAACTCTATGCTATATTGTGTTGGAGCTGGTCCCAAGGAAAACGATCGAGAAAAAGAGCAAAAAAGAAAGGCTAGGTTATGAAGAAGAGGAGGTGGAACACACGGTACACTACTCGAATCCTAAACGGAAGTTGGGATTCAAATTTTGATTGCTATGTCTTCTTTTTCATCTTTGTTCTTAGTAAACTTATTCTCCTCCATGGAGTAGATTCTTAGAGGGTATTCGACAAACATGTTGTAGTGATGAATTTGTTGGGATTTTGATTTTTCATTCTTATGCTTGAACTTGTTATGGAAGTTTGAATTGAATTGCAACCTTATTCATTATTCGGAAAAGGGTCTAAAATACCCTTATAGTATCAAAATTGGTACAAAAATACCCCTCGTTTACCTTTTGGCCTCAAAATACCCTTGGGGTTAACCTTTAGGGACCTATTTTGCCCTTTTGACTAACGGATTACTTAGTAAATATATTTAATTATTTCATTTATTACGTGGCATGTTGTAATTGGTTGGAAACTTAATTAATTAAAGCCTAATTTGTTTGACCCAAACCACCCTATCCACCCGACCCATCTTCAAAATACCCAACCCATCCAAATAAAACACCCATTACTCATTTCTTTAAACAAAAACCTAATCATTTCCAAAGGAGGATTGGCTTCAAAGGAGATGACAATGGTGTGAGCATTCCAACTAATCTGCCTAGTTTTGTTGGATTGAATCAATATATTTTCTCTAAAGTAATCGAAGGAGCTTGTTGACAATTATTGATTAAATCTCAAGGAAAAATAGTCGAAGGACGTTACTTCCTTAAGAACACTCATTAACATGTTCTTGCATATTAGAATCACAAGATTATAATTGGTTTATTCTTTAACTTGAGATTTACTCTGAAGAAAAATCTAAGGCTTAATGATACTCTAATAAGCTATCGAATTCGAGAGAATCGATAGAACTTTAGATGTGATAAATGAATGTGGTCAGATCCCAACTATCATTATGCACTTGTTTCGTCTTGTACCCTATCTTTTATTATTGATATTAAACTTCATAGTTACCAATTGTTTTTAATCATCATTTAGTCTATAAAAGTGGTCATAACCACAACCAACTCTGTTCTTTTGATCACCTGAATAATAGTTAACAAGATTTGATTGAATTATTATTTGTACCAATCCATGTGGAGACGATCTTTATACTATACTATCTTTGACTAGTGAAGCGCTAAACTTATAGTGTGTTTGTGCTCGTCAATGTCTTTGACCTGTGTGCACTTTGACTAATTCTATAAGGTACCATATGATGTTAACTTAAAATTGTGCACTGGGCAATCTGACATCGTCCTTTTCATTTTTTTTCTTGTTATTACCGTGGTGTCTTGAGACATTTGTGTGCATTTCAACTAATTCTATGCTCGGGGAAAGTCAATGTGTAGCTTACGGGTTCAGCCAAATGCAGTAACTCTAGTCTAAATTCTCTCTGTGTTGAGAGATTTATTGCATGTGTAGCTTTAGTCTAAATTCTCTATGTGTTGAGAGATTTATTGCATGTGTTCATATTATTAATTGAGAAGCATGTTTGCACCCTTAATAAGAAATCTCGAAATACACAAATTTTTATCTACCCTTCATAAAGAGTGTCACTATATTATAATATCAAAATATAAAAAATGTTACTATGTATAAGAACACGTGTAGAAAAGGTTGAAAACTAGCATTGTTGGGGTCCTCTAAAGAAGAGAATCCCTCCAAAAATTGGCGTATGCCACTAATTGCAGCGCGCACACGGTATTCTTTAGTAAAAGGCGAAAGAATAGTTCGCTTTGTGCTCACTGCGTGGCTGCGTGAGTTATCAAACAAATCTGTGCTGCATTTTTATATAGGGACAAAAGTTTGTATATGCTGGTTTTTCATCAATGTGGTACTCAACTCCCTTCTTCTCTCTGCTTCTTTTCCTTCAAGGTCTTCGATGTTTCATCGCATAGGGTGTTTTCAACTGATCAATTCGAAAAAAAATAACAGTTGTGTTAGTTTAAATTGCTTCTTCTATGATATAATCTAAGTTGTTTAGACTCTCCAAAAATGTTGTTGCACTAGACCCGTGTTGGATCCTCCAAACGCACAAGTCACCTTTTTTTTCGAGTTGCGTATGGAACATTGTATCTCAGAGCTAAGATTGTATTACTCCTTAGAAGAAGTCCATGAAGAATCTATAAATCATTGACGGAAGTATCAGTATGTTATTGGGATAAAACAATCCGAAGATACTCTTAACATTTGTGATATTGTTCGGTAGACTCATTAGTTCCGTAGCTCAGGAAAATTTCTCTTCATTTTCTTAGTTAAGGATACAATTATATATTACTGGTTTTCATGGTCCAACTGACCAGATATTTGTTCAAAGATAAAAATTAACATAAAACATACAGAAACAAGAAAATTTTGAATGAGAATTGGTAGGGGCTGCGCGAACGCAAGCCCCCGCTGCAACAAATTATGACGTAGGCTCGACCACTTGGATCGACCTTAGGTAGGCACCCCTCCAAAGTGCAATGGAGGTCACAAACCTAGGCCATGGGTCTTATTGATCGCCCATTGACCCTGTCCAGGTAAGTATGTTTCTTGTTGCTCCTTCCTATTTTTTTATACCCATCTTAATACTTGTTTTCCTTTATGTCAACCGATGAGGGGTATATTGGCCCTTCATCTTTTTATTATTATTATTAATTATTATTTTTTGTTTCATTTAATATCAAACAAATCTTTATCATACTCTTGGGAAAATTAAACTTACTGCAAAAATTTCTCAACTTATTGGGTGTTTTTTGGTGCCGAGGAAAATATTTTTCATGAAAAGTATTTTTCCTTCTTACCGAACAGCTCCATAATGTTATTTCTTCTTTTCGTTTTACTCTTCATACAACCGTGATGTCTTTGACCTGTGTACATTTCGACTAATTTTATGAGGTACCATATGATGTTAACTTAAAATGTGCAATGGGCAATCTAATATCGTCCTTTTCATTTATTTTTTCTTGTTATTACCGTGGTGTCTAGAGACATTTGTGTGCACTTCAACTAATTATATACTCGGGTAAAGTCAATGTGTAGCTTACGGGTTCGGTCAAACACAGTAGCTTTAGTCTAAATTCTATATGTGTTGGAGAGATTTATTGCATGTATTCAAATAATAATTGAGAACCCTGTTTGCATTTTTTTTGTTTCACAACTAAAATTTGCTCCTCTATATCATTTCCCTCTTCACAACTAAAATTTGCTCCTCTATATCATTTCCCTCTTGTCTCTCCTTTCACCCTTAATCAGAAATCTCAAAATACGTAATAATATAATATCAGAATATAAACAAATGTTACTATGAATAAGAACACACATAGAAAAGGTTAAAAACTAGCATTGTTGGGATCCTCTAAAAAAGAAAATCCCTCCAAAAATTGGCGTATGCCACTAATTGCAGCGCTCACACGGTATTCTTTAGTAAAAGGCGAAAGAATAGTTCGCTTTGTGCTCACTGCATGGCTGCGTAAGTTCTTTCACCTATCTGTGCTGCATTTTTATATTGGGACAAAGTTGGTATTTAATCGTTGTTTATCAATGTGGTACTCACCTCACTCACTCCTTTATAATATTGTTCTCTGCTTCATTTTCAGTAACTTTATGATTGAAAATCTAACATGTTTTTCAAATAGAAACTACTTAAGCTGTCCTGTTTTATACTTTCTCGAGCATCTAATTTAAGATATGATTTCGATTTGGCTTCTTTGTGATTATAAGGAGAAATATTTTCACAAGATGATGGATAAAATGTCGCAAACTGAGCATCTTGAATAGCTGAACTCGAATGCAGGTTGTGTTTTTGTAAGTGTATAGTGAAGGGCCTAATAGGCAGAAGCAGACAACAAATTAGTTGTTGGTTGTTTACTTTAAGTTGGCCTTATAATCTATGTTGCTCGTACTCTTTTGTATTCTAGTGAAAGGATACAATTATATGTTTACTGGTTTTCATGGTCCAACTTAACAGATTATATGAATGAAAAATGTTACTAATAAAGTTGTTCATCCTTAACACATAGAAATATATAATTTTACAGATTCTGTATATACAAAAGTTTAAAGATCAAATTTCATCAGCTCATTACAAGAAAAAAATTGCTTAAGAATTGGGCAGTGGCCGCGCGAACGCAGGCCCCCTCTGCAACAAAATATGATGTAGGCTCGACCACTTGGGTCGACCTTAGGTAGGCACCCCTCCAAAGTGCAATGAAGGTCACAAACTTAAAATGTGCACTGGGCAATCTGCTATTCGTCCTTTTCGGGTTTTTTTTCTTGTTATTACCGTGGTGTCTTGACACATTTGTGTGCACTTCAACTAATTCTATGATCGGACATGTGTAGCTTACGGGTTCGGCCAAGCAGTGGCTTTTAGTCTAAATT